>MU188583.1:0-32821 GCA_016904865.1 Pissodes strobi
GTATTATTGTTTAAGGCACTGCGACTGTACCCAGAAGTGATTATTGTTGCATCATCAGCATATAAAACGCAACTACTAGGGGCAACTGCTGCGCTGAAGTCGTTAATATAAATAATAAATAATAAGGGCCCCAAGATTGATCCTTGGGGTACCCCTGTCTTAATCAATGTTTGAGGTGAGACTTCCTTATTTATCACAACTGCCTGTTGTCGATTGGTAAGATAAGATTTGAAAAGTATATAAGGGATCCCATTAACGCCATAATAATACAATTTATCGAGTAGAATTGGATGCGAGACACAGTCGAAGGCTCGACTTAGGTCACATAGAGCTGCGGCTCTCAGTTCACCGCCGTCCAGACCTTCAACAATCTCGCTGACCACCTTTAAAATTCCCTGTATGGTAGAATGTTTACTTCTAAAACCAAATTGATTATTCACCAATATTTTAAATTTTTCAAAATATGATACAACTTTATTTTTTAAAATAGATTCTATGATTTTACCCATAATAGGTAATATTGAAATAGGACGATAATTTTCAGGCTGCTCCGTGTCTCCCTTTTTAAAAATGGGCAACACTTTTGCAATTTTTAAAGCATCCGGAAAACTGCCCTCAGTAAAGCATTTATTAATTAATATAGTAAAATACGGAGCAATTGTTTTACCGCAAAACTTAAGCATTTTTGTGTTAATATCATAAACATCATAACAATTAGAGTTTTTTAGGATGCTAATGGCAACCTCGACTTCGTGCTGTACAACTGGGGATAAAAAAAATGATGAATTTGGTCGTTGCAAAAAATTTATCTATTCAGAATGTTTTCTGGTAGGCGTTGTTAAAGATTCTGTAATTGTACCCGAAATAGTACTAAAAAATTTATTAAATTCGTTGGCGCTTATTTTACTATCTATTGATTTGAAAGTTTTATTAAATTCATGGTTAATTAGTTTCCAAGAATCTTTAGGTTTATCTAATGAGTTAAGTAAACGTTCTCTATGCGCAGCAGTTTTAGCATTTTTTATTTCTTTTCTGTAATTGTTTTTAAACCGTTTGTATATATTGTAGTCTTGTAGAGATTTTGAATGATCAGACCTAATTTTTATGGTCGAAAGTGTTTCCCTCATTTTTCGCAAATCATCGTTAAACCAGCCAGTCGGGTCAAATTGTTTACAGGAGAGTTTTTTATATGGAAAGTGTTTGGTAACAAGACCGTTAAAAATATCCAACAAATAATTGGTTAGCGAATTTGAATCTGCATTATTTTCAAAAAAACAGTCCCAGTTGGTGCTCTGTAAGGACTCATTGAACCTATTTAAATTTTTTACACTTAAATTACGTATTAATATAGGAGGACTGTCAGAAGGTAAACCTTCCTTTACATGAATTATCTGACCATAATGATCCGACAGGCAAGGATCCACTATTTCTGTTTTGTAGGGATCGTCGATATTGGTAAGAATATTGTCAATGCACGTTTGTGATGTAGTAGTTATTCTAGTAAATTCAGAGATGCTTACCTTTAATCCATAGGAACTAATAAGGTGTGTTAACTCTATTAAATTATTGTTGGGATTAGCCATTCGAAAGTTGATATTAAAGTCACCCAAAATTACTATTTTTTTTAGATGATGATATGAGGTAATCTAAAAGTTCCTCGAATTTCTTTAAAAAAATATTAAAATCGCCAAGACATGACCTGTAGAGGCAGACAACAGAGGTTTGCGTTATCGGCAACAGTATGCCGCTAAATTCAGCATCTACTTCATGACAGTAGCAAGACAGGTTTAATCTTTTTAAGGGTATAGAATTTTTGACAAATATGGAGGTACCACCATGGACTGTGTTAGACCTACAAAAAAAGTTTGACAATTTATAACCAATAATATTCACTAATTTTAAATTAAATTCATTGGCCCAATGCTCAGAGAAGCAAAGAATATCGTAATCATTTTTTTCCAAAAACAACAGTAATTGGTCTACTTTTGTACTTAGACATTGTACATTAAGGTGCATTATACTAGTACAATTGGAGTACGAGTCAACAGTTTTAAAATTTGGATTAAAACTACTTATGGCTATATTATCTAGGACGCTTGGTGACCCTGGGCGGAATTCTGAAAATTTGCTTTCATAAATTTGAATCGGCGCACTGCAACACCCTCAGGCCATAAATCGGCGTCATACACCTTGCCAACATCTTTGATAGGGAAAGAGATCTGAAAAGATGCGGTGTGCTCTCTTTTGTTCCAAAGTTTGCATTTAAAGTCTATATCAGGTTTGCATGTCTTAAGATGTTTTTCTAGGTCCGCCGGTGTAGTTGCTGGGTCGAATCTATAGGCATGTAGATAGCCCAATTTAGTTATCGCTTTAATAGAAGCGTTATTTGATCCGCTTGCAGAAGCTTGTCCAGTACCTATTAAAGCTTTGTTTTTGCTTTGGCGTTTGTTTATATTTACACCTATAGGTTTATATTCTCTGGAGGTCATTGCACTTTGAATACCCTTGTTTACTTGTGATAATGTAAACAAATTGTTTTCGGTTTGCGCTTGACCAGTTACAACTCGGGGTTCCTTTGGATCAGTTTTTGATTGAATCGAAACAGGCGGTGAAGGTTTCTGTTTATCTGTCACACCGACTGATCTTGTGGATTGTATACTGGTTGGCGGGAAATTTCTATTGAGGTTATCCAATTTTAATAGTCTAACTATTTCTTCCTGGTCATTTATTCTACTTTCAAGCTGCATAACTAACTTATTTAAAGTCAAAAACTCACTTTGTTTTGCTTCTAATTCTGCTCTATTGCGTAAACATGTATACACGTGACATGCCGAGTCCGCTATAGCATCCACAGCATCCGAAAAGACATCGGTATTTGTATTGGCATCACTACACTTTTCACATGATTTTTCGGTTAAAAACTTTAGCAAATAGCTGTCCGTTATGTTATCCGGTAACTTTTTGTACACAATAATTTCTATTAAGTCATTTTTGTTTAATCTGTTAAGCCTTGACACGATCGACTGTGAATCATTCGGCGCCATCTTAAAGTAATATTTCACTTTTCGCATGGCCCTCCGCTCGCTACGGGGGCTTAACAAAAGGAAACTAACCAGGGGCTAACACAAACGTAACCCAAAATCATGAAAAAAACTGTTTAGAAACTTAACCGCAAAAAAAATTAAAAAAGCAAGGGGATTCGAACCCGGGCCGCCGCCGATAGTCGCCGAATTGAGACCTAGCCATCTAATCCCCTCGACCACGACGGCTCATGCTGCAAATCGATTGCATCGCGAAAACATCAAATGCAATCGCTCGAGTCAACGCCACCTCCACTAGATAGAGCTGGTGACGCTTTTACCCTGATGGCAGCCAATGGCAGCCAACGGTAATGCTGTCGCGAGATACTCATTCCTTCGCAGCCGTCCTGGATTAGCTTGCTGCTCAATGAGCAAGGGTTATGATGTCACAACGGTTTACACATTTCCGTCCACACATTTTCGTCCCATTTGCCGAGATTTACCCTCATACCTCAGTTGTTTACGCATCAATATTAATCCGTCGTAAATTAAAAATAGCTTTCTGGGTGATTTGATAATATATTTATAACATGAGTAGCCAAAGTTACCAAAAAATAAAAATAAAAATTGAAATTGTATTTTCTTTATCCTCAAAAATACAGGGTCTTAATTATAGAATGACTGGAACAAAATATTGGCCATATATTTAAAAAGAATCGGCATATATACGCTATTTTAAAATATATAATGCAAGCTTTAACGTATT
Source organism: Pissodes strobi (assembly GCA_016904865.1). Lineage (NCBI taxonomy): Eukaryota > Metazoa > Arthropoda > Insecta > Coleoptera > Curculionidae > Pissodes > Pissodes strobi. The sequence goes on from MU188583.1 coordinate 3,787, forward strand.
GACAACGCTGACCATAATTTATATTACCGTTCCACCAGTTTTATCTGGAGTGGCATAGAACCCATCTCCTTGAGGGTATAAGGAAAAAATTTAATATATTATCGATTGAGCATTAAAGCTTCCTTTCCTAAAGAAACAAGAGGGACCTTAACTTAATGTGTCCTAAAAATTTATAGAGGGAATTTCAAATAGTAAGCCGTTAGTGTTTGCTTATACTCTTGAGTCAGCCGTGGTCACTATTATAAATGGACTGCTAACACATTCTGTATAACGCAAGTGCTAAAAGTTGTTTTAAGGGAACTTGGTAAAGAAGTTGGCATAAAATGGAGCAGAGAGCGGATAATTTAAAATTGGCCGTGTTTGATAAACATGAGCTTATCTGAACTCTAACTTTTAGTAAACTTTGGAAAAATTAATGAAATATTAAATTAAGTCAACACTTAACTGCATTGCATTTGCAACGTATAATAATTAAGATTCGCGAAGTTTAATCTCTCATACTTAATGAACTTAATAAATCGTTTACAACTACTGAGATTTCTCGTTCTGTCATGAAATATTAGTTTCCCTAACTTTTCAAATTTGCTCAGAAAATTATAAAATGGCCATTAGATAATTTTCTAAATTGAAACTTTCCTTGAAAAACTTACTTGCCTTGAAGGGGTGCCATTTGTAATTCTTTTTTTACGATAGTTCACTTCCAGTTGCGCAAAGGCCAATTAAACCAGGATTAATGATGGTTCTTAAGAGTCCTATAAATAAAATATTGTTGAGATTTGTGATTTGTTATAAGGTGGAAAGTTCATTTCGCAATTTTAAGAAGTTCAGGTACAATTTCCCCGTAAGCTTTTTAAATGGCCCGCCCTTTTATCGATAACTGAAGTACTTATCTAATAAGTTCCAAGCCAACGATAAATATTTTCATAATTCTTTACGGTGTTACTAAATGGTGATATTTTCCTCAAGAATTGTACTGATTTCAATATGAATTTCAATAATTTTAAATTTCCATTAATATTTCGATATGCCTGAAAAAATTTGAATAATCTTTCAAGTTCCTCATTGATTTTATTATTTTATTTACATTAGTGCAAAAAATTTAAAATGTATATTTTTAATATTAGATAAATAAAATTATGGATAAATCTAGGGGATTACAAGAAATGCATTCAATTCTCCCGGATTTAATTCAGAAATTTAGTTGTAGCATTCGGTATTTGGTGTTTTATTTAGAAAGGAATTGATAAACATGGTGCTACCCTAAGAGAAACACATGTTAATTGTTTGTTTGCCCAGAATGTGACAAATTTCGGGGAAAAAATAATTTGACAACGCCACAAACAATTAAAGTAATATTCTAGGGTTTAATAGCCATCAAATAGACAAACTAGCTTTAGATGAAAATATAGAGCATCCTATTAAAAATTTAATTTATGTTCAACATAATTTTAGACCATGTGCCTTTGGAAACTATGGAACTTTCGTATTTACATATTTTTTTAATTTTACAGCTAACGAGAAGAATTAAACCCTAAATGAACATCCTGTGCATTATTTCCAAAAAAATACTGCAAATGCCATAAATCATGTTTTTTAAATAACAAAAAATCTAAAAAGAGTGTTTTTGCTTCATTTCGCAGAGAAATAGAGGAATATAAATAAAATGTTTAAAAGCCGAGATTATTTTCGTGTATTATTGGGAATTCAAAAAGATGGGCATCCTACAGAATTTTTAATTGATCGATATGTTGAAAATTATTTTATTCTAAGATCAATGCCATAATCACTACGTTTTTCCAAATGAAAATTTCGACCTAAATGCTTATTCTTAGATATTTTAGCTAGGGACTTTCTATAACAATTGTATGTCGGTATTTTATGTAAATAGGATGTAAAGCTAATACGTTTCATCTGATTAAAATTAAGTAATTTTTGTTTTGTTGAGAAATTTAGTTAAAAAGTTTATGTAACTTTATTTCAGCCATTTGCTTTAATTCTCCCAGGAATCGGATCAAAAAAAGATTACATCATCGGAAAAACCTATAAACATGACTATCCTGTGATACATCAAATCATTTGTTTGCTGTCCACTTAAAACATCATTAATATTTATCATTTGATTCGTATCTATTAAATAATGCCCTTAAAGTTGCCAACATTTTTACTTAGCCTTATGTTCAATACTGTTCCAAATATTTTGGTTAAAGCATAGGTCTATTAGCTAGTTGGATCAGTGCGATCTCCTTTCTTAAATATGGTTTTTGTATTTAATTTTTGGGAAACCTTACCAGTTTGTGTAATAATGTTAATTATAATTTGGGTAGACACCTCACATTTAAGCTCTTTAGAATATCTGATGTTAAATCATTATAAACCGGTTATTCTGGCCTAATGGTAGTTCTTTTTTTTGTCAGGTTCTATAAAATCTTTTGCAATTATTATATTTATTTTTACAATGTTTGGCTTCGCTTGCATTTTTAAATAGCATTGTTCGTTCTAAGCTTAAGGTGAGATCCATGAAAGCATATGGAGCAGTGTCTTGGTGAACAAAGACCGGGGAAGTTGGGGGAAAGTTCCTAGTTGTGCAAATGCTAGCTTGGCTGTGCGCCACGGGAATCATGAACACATTTACTACGGCCGATCTAGAGGTAGCTGACATATTCTTAAAAGGAAAATAATCAATAAGCAGTCTTGAAATTTCTATGAGAAATCTAGCCACAGTCAAAAGTAACGACTATAAAAGACTGCTCAAAGAAAATGGAGATCAGAAAAACCACCAATAAGACAGTGGTAAGCTACTCCGAGGGCCAGGTAGTACTAAAAGCAATCAAGGCCTACAGTAGTGAGTTGGTGCAAGGCATTGGATCAGCTAGATAGTCAAAACCAGTCACTTTAGCATGGGTCCCAAGACACAAATGGGCCACAGAGGCAACGAATGATCCGATGACATAAACAAAGCAGGTTCGTTAGGCTTTCTGGTGAAACCAGAACCGTTTTGTGGGGTGGCCAAGTGTACTATTAAGGCATCTACTATTCAGGTATTTGCTAACAAATGGTCAGCAACGTAGTCTCATGAATGGTGGAATGCTCAACCGGGATAGATGCAAGTTGAGGAATTTGTTAACAGTTACGCTGGCTCACAGCTGATTTACCAAGCCACTATAGAAAGACAGGCGGAATGATGATAGATTTATTGAACAGCCATTGTCGACTGAAGAGACACTTAAGTCTGGTGGTTCTGGCAGATGAAACTCCATTCAGGATCTGCCAAGAAGAAGGGGAAACTGCAACTCACGTTCTTTGCCACTGGGTATCGTGAGGACGCGTTTCAAACAAATTGGCGAGATCAATCCATCAGCTACAAGCTACACAGAGTGGCCATTATCAAGGTTAGGGAGTATATTTAGAGATTCAAAACCAGATGAAGTGCTGTACAGGAAGTATATACAGACAGAGAGAGCCACAATAGAGTCACAGGTCGCAGTGGTTGACAGGCCGTTCTGGAAACTCCCCAAATAAGATCAGTCTAATTGAAATACGTACGTTTATTTAGCTGATATCATATCTTTTATATTACATAACAAGTGAAAAGGGCTACGTGGAAGTGAGTGTTTAAATAAAAGGTAATTGTTTTAATTTTTTACTTTCCTTTTTTTCATACTGCTCTTTTTTAGAAATTAACATCATACTATCTGCAATGCCTATAAAATATAAGCAATTTTGTTTCTTTAAGGCCTTATTATGTCTGCGTGGATATAAAGAATTCAGGCGTAAATTCCAGATAGTATTTAAATTAAGAATGCGAAATAAAGGTGTAGGTAGGTTTGAAATCATTCTAAAATTTAGTAACCTTGTAGTCCTCACTTTTTAATATATCACGAAACATATCTTAAAACAACAAAAAACTAAAATATCGAACTCAATTTTACCCACTAATACATCAATACAAAAATAAAAATACACTTTTAAAGCATCCTTTTCATCTTGACAAGAAGGAGACGTTTAGCGTAAGTTCAGTTTATTCGGGCGCAATTCAGTGGTTCACTGAATTAAACAATTTGCAGCAATCTGTGAAGACCAGATATGACAAATGGCAACTCAATCTCTTCTCCGACTGTATCCATAGTATGATTAATTATACATCGTCAACGTTTTAGTTCACTCCGCGTCAATTTGTGACAAATGACATTCGTATAGTGCCGTGGTTCTGCTTCACTTGTTATGACACCCCAAACTTATTTTTGTCAACTTGTCAGCCATCTAACTGACACGGGCTGCATGACTGGTCCACCATTACTTTTACTTAGTTCTAGTGTTTATGACTTCAAGTCCTTGGCGAATTTTTTTTTATGGCAGTGGCACGCACATTAAAAGGAGATCATATGGCACTCGACAATCGGTGTGTGTGCGTGAGCAAAGATGCTGATTGACACGGTTCTTGAATAGTTGTAGGTTGTAATTTGGGGGAACAAATGTCCTGGGAGTGAGTATCATAGTGATGCAGTGCGCCAGACAGAGGAGTCCTTGTAAAGCAACGTTTTATGTGTTTCCAGTTGTACGACGAACGGGTGCGCTCTTGCCGTCTGGTGTGACTGTCAGATAGGCGTTGCTGGGGCGGGATGATGGGGGCCAAATCCTGGGAACATCTGCCGTGAAAATTTCTGTAACACAGGGATATCACATGTCTGCGGTGTTTCAAACTATCCAGATCCCGAGTCAACTCCTGGTCGCCGACGAGACGCGCAGTTCTCTTCTGAATGGAATCGAGCAGCTTTAGGGTGTGCTTAGATGCGACACCCCAGATATGTGAGCAATATTCTAAGCATGCTCTTATTGGTGTTTTGTAGAACAAGAGCAGCTGCTGCGTTGCATATAGCTTTTTGTTGCGAAATAGCGCACCAAGCTTCTGCGAGGCTGATTTTGGGATGTTAGCAATGTGGTCATGCCAGGACACGTAAATACATTCTTTATCACGGTACAGATGGCTTGGTCTCTGTACCGCAATAAATAATGTTACCGAAATAACGCGCAAATCCCACATACATTGCTTACTACACTGCAGATGTTTATACTATCTGTATCGTAGTAAATAATGTAGGCCAAGTAACGGCGTACTGCTCATCCCTTTCTTACTGCAGCATATACAATTTCTATTATAGGTAGAAATAGTTTATAAATATATCTGTCGTATGCCCATTGCAAAACTATGTGTTATATCGTTTCCTATATTTTCGAGGCTAAGGAATTCGATTATCGTACTATATTTTTTAGAGGGTTGGGATGGGTGTTTTTTTTCTATAAAACCTAGATGCGAAAGTATGGATGCCCTTGGTAGAGGTTTTTTAGTGCCTACCTCCTTTTACGTGATATCTCTGGCCCCGTTAAAACTTCCTGAATACTGCAGCAGTGTGCATCAATTGCAGAAACAAGCACTTTATCACCTTTTGATTGCGTTTTTTTGAAGTAGCTAGACATATGAGACAAAATTGAGAGAAATAAAATTGTCTGAGTGGTAAGTAACTGTGCTGTACGTATTCATGGTCTCTGGCCTATTATTAGAAGATTTCACAAATTAAGCTTTTGCGATCTAAATATTTGGCTCCGAGGGTATTCGAATGCGCTTTATCAAATAAAAATAATGTTTAATTTGTGAAATCTTCTAATAAGTAGGTCACTCACTTTGGGTAACTTACTTGCGATCCCATAAAGTTTTTATGTGATCAATTGAATTGTGATACAATAAAAGGCATTCGTTTTGAACAAACTCTTTATACATTTCTTGGGCGTCTTCCTCACTAGTAGAATAGAGTAAACATTGAAATTCTCTAATTATTGGCATTCCATGGTCTTTAGAGATTATGTGCTGACTGTTCAACAACCTCCAAAATTCTTGGGTCACATGGAGTATACAAAACAACAAACTGGACTCGACAAATTTTAATGCGTTTCTTTCTGCTAAAGAATCGTCTGTCATGATGACTTTGGAGAAGCCATGGCCTTCGATCCTTGATTTCTTAGGGTATAACTTAAACGTGATTGTGTAGTTAGCTTCACTTTGTTCAGGATGGAAAACGTATGCTAAAGATACAGCGCCAATTTCAGCAGCAGCAAACCAAATCGTCATTCATGTATTCATTTGGTCGCAAGATCCGCTGGAATCAATAATTAACATCTCGTGAGAAAAATCACGTTTATGTTTTCTCAACAGGATGGAAGTGGAGATGGAGTATTACTAATGGTTTCGGTTGTGTAATAATCTGTAATACTTTTTCCCCACGAGTACTAAAATTTGCAATTCTAACAAAGGTTTACTTTGATTTACTGCTGGAAAATTATTATGATGTGGAATTCACCTCCATTTTCTGTACAAATGATTCAGTGGGGTTGATTTATGCATTTGATAAATATACAAATAAAATCGCTGCCTTAATATTGAGATTCCAGGAACATTTAATTGCATGATCTAGCAGTTGCAGGAATTACTCCATCATCAAAATATTTTAGAAAAATATATTGCATTTCTTATATGATCCGTAAGTAACTGAACGTTTCAGTAACCATAACAATATGGTTGTGAACGAAAGTGATCTGCGCAATGATGAATATTTGAATTGGAACAATTTAACACAAAGAATAATATATTATTGACTTACCTGAATTACAACATTCAACTGGTTTTGGAGGTAGTGGTCATTCTTCATAGTACCTGAATTGACTTTTTTAATTAAAATATTTACAGTTACGTTACAGTTTCTATCGCACACTCGAGCAGCACGTCTTGATTTTGTAAAAAATTATTAAACGGGCATTTGAACACCTTTCGGTATATGTATTTCTTGGAAGAAGCGTAAGTGTATCCGATCCAATACGAAGCAGTCACACCTCTGACTATATTTGAAGTTATCAGGCTCGTCTTCGATTTTTGTTCTTATCGTAGCATGTAATCATTATTAGTTGTTATATGGGTCTAGTTGCCGCACTGTGGACTTCAGCCGAGAATGCAATGTTTTTAAAGATTCTTTGTTGATTTTGGGCATGCTTTGAGTTAGTTTGGGTTAGTTGCATAGTGTTTTAGTAATTGAAGATACGTGCACAGACTCTTGGCTATTCTGTGACACGTGGTTCTACTTGACGCGTGATAGAACTCGCGACTGCGCAGTACATAGAGCTGTCGCCGAGCCGCCGCGCCGGTGCCGCGCCAGTGGAAATAAGCCTCTCCTTGATTTTGTACGAGAGAGACGGATGAGAAGTATAGGGGCATGGTTTGCCGACTTGCACTCTTGCATAGTGTCGTAGTAGTTGTCGATTGGTGACAAGTGTATGATGGGATTTTGTTGATTATTAAGTTCATTTTCAATCACTTGTTACGCACATAACTTACAATTAGTTTTAAATAAAGTATTAGACGCAGCTTATGTTAAACCAATACTAACTAAGTGCAGCAGCATCGTTTCGCACTTTAAATATTCTTATATAGCATCAAGAGCCACAAATATTAAGCAATAACAACCAGGATTAAAAGAACATAAACTTATTCAAGCTGCAAGAACGCGCTGGAACTCAAAAAGTTGCTTCTAGAAATTTTGTGTTTTTGATAAAAAAAATATTGAACAATAAATAGCGTATGCTGCAGCAAGCAACGGATAATCAGTAAGCCTTTATTTGGCCTACATTATTTACTACAATTCAGATAGAGTAAACTTTTGCAGCGTAGTAAGAAATGTATATGGGATTTACGCGTTATTTCGGTAACATTGTTTACTACGGTACAGAGAACAAGCCATATGTACCATAGTAAAGAATGTATTTACACTGTCAGCGAATATTGCTATGGACCGAGACACCCAGATTGATGGCCGAACATGAAGGAATGGCCGATCCTGCCATAACGATGTCAGGGCTCGCCGTGTTTGCTTTCTTGGTAAACGTGACTGGTTGGATATTTGCTGCAACAAATTGAACCAAATTCCTGTCGCCACAAGTTCGAACTTCCTCAAGACCTTGATTAACTGTTGTAATCTGCTCTTGTCTGCGATGATAAGTCTCAGTCGCTGGTAATAATTTTTCTGATCTACATTGAGAGACTGCAAAGCTGTAAATATGATTATTCGTTTCGGTCAGCAGGTCATTAATATATGTAGATGAGGAACAAGGTTGACGAAACTATTGCGCCATGAGGCATTCTCGCATTAATGGCGAATGTGTCTGAGATGTGCCCATCAACTGCAAGGTGCAGAGATCGGTTCCTAAATAAACTGGCAAATCAGTTGTAGAGAGACGCTGGCAATCCGAAAGACGGCAGTTTGTTGAGCAATCCGTCATGCCAAACTCTGTCGAATGCCTTCGAAATATCGAACGCAATCGCTTGAGATTCTCCGTAGTTCTCAATTGCCCTACTTCATATGTGAGTAACATAGGCCAATATATCTCCTATAGATCTCTGTTTGCGGAAGCCATATTGATCACCGCTAATTATTCTGTTGGTCTCAGGTACTTGAGTAGTTGCTGATTGCCTACACGTTCCATGACGTTGGAGATTATTGGAAGCTAGGCAATTGGGCGATAGTTTGAGGGCATGGTTTTCTCGCCTTTTTGGAACATCTTGCATTCGAGCGACTTTTCAAGAAAATGGGTAAATCCTCTTTGACAGAGAAAAAAGTCTGAAAATATGGGCGCCAGTTCGTTTGGGCAGTTCTTTAGCCCGATTGCAAATATTCCATATGATCCTGATGCCTGTTGCGTATCTAGCTCTTTGAGGATTTTACGAATATGCGTGTGGTGAAACTTAACCTCTGCCATGGTGATGTTAATGATGGATATGGTGGGGAGGGCCTTGTCTTGGGGGACCTTTAATATAGAGTGCCATGAAAAGATTTCGGAGGGGGCATGTTTGTTTTTCCTTAGTTGTGGACGTGACGTTGTTTTCCCGATTATTATTTTTTAATATTGTTTTATACATTTATAAAATGACATTAAAGATTTTTGCCGCTCCGATTTTTTAAAAGTTGTTTTTCAGTAATAATATCAGAAATATTGGTTTTTCATTTATTTTCTGGAGTTAAAAAATCCACAACCACTGACAGATGCTCAACTTGGTCATTATTTAGAAAATGATGAAGATAGCATAGACATTTCATCTAAAAGGGAGACTGAGAGTGAATTCGACAGTGACTCAGAACAAAGTAGCCTGGAATCTAATGACGAAAATAAGAATAAGACTGAGAAAATGTAACTGTAATAATGTAAAATGTAAATGTTAACTTTTTTGTTGAAAGTTTTACAAAAAATTGTTTTAAACAAAAGTAGGGCTTAATCCAAACACTTTGACTACAATAACTGTATCTAAGCAAGGTTTGTAAAAAAAGTGTGGCAGGTTAAAATCATGATTTTTTTAAATGGGACACCCTGCATATTATGCCATAGCAAGAAATTCCATTTTACGGTGATTTCAAAAATACAATGTGTCCACTTAAGTTCGCACCATATGGGAAACTTTTTTATTATCAATTTCACGAAAAAAAGTTATTCTTTATACAAAGTTCTGCTTAGTCCAAAACCTAAAATGTAACCATCATATATCAATTTTTTTCAGTACGTATACGAGGTTTGTCAGTAAATATGAATTTTGCCCAACAGTAAAGTAAATTTATTTATGAAAATATCGAAAACTTTAACTAGTTATCTCTTTATTCATTAAACATTTAATAACTTTTACGTCTCTTAACTTCTATGTTGCATTATTTTGATGATGCATTAAAATAATTGATAAATATCAAAATTATTTATTTTACAATATCATCAATTATTTTAATGCATCATCAAAATAATGCAACATAGAAGTTAAGAGACGTAAAAGTTACCAATTGTTTAACGAATAAAGAGATAACTAGTTCAAGTTTTCGATATTTTCGAAAATAAATTTACTGTTGGGCAAAATTCATATTTTCTGAGAAACCTCGTATACGATCTGAAAAAATTTGATATCTGATGGTTGCATTTTAGGTTTTGGACCAAGCAGAACTTTTTATAAAGAACAACTTTTTTTCGTAAAATTGATAATAAAAGAGTTTCTCATATGGTGCGAACTTAAGTGGACACACTGTATATAATACCTAAGGCATATTTTTAATAGTAAGGCCAGAAAAATCCGAAAATTCTTTCAACATTTTAATATTTACTATTAGCATCAAAATGTATGATTTTGTTATTAATATTCGCGTAATATTATTGGAAGTGACCGTCATTAGCTTAAATCAATAACGGGTAATCTCTTTTTAATTTTTCTAAGGCGTTATATTATATATTTCTTCCCTATTTTTTTTATAATATTTTTATTGTCGGGTAGTCCAAAATAATTTTTATTTTTTAGGTAACACCACAAAGAGGTGCCTGGAAAATTAAGATCGCCGCTATTTTCTGGCCGTGATATTGTCCCATATTGTTCAATTCAAATTGGGTATTTATTATCTAGATAGTTAGTTACCTGGGACGATACTATACTATGCGCCACTTTTTTATGTTCGGCACCACTCAACGAGCGGCGCGTGTGCGGAGAAAACGGTGGACGTTGGACTTGAAGCGCTATAGGTTGTAATTTTCGGGAAAGACGTTACTCGGAAGTCCATTCCAGAGCGAGACAGTCCTCCAGACAAAGGAGTCCCGCAACAGCAACGTTCTAGGAGTTCGCAACTGAATCGTATGTTAATGAGCAGCTTGTGTCTGACGGACGAGTCTGTTTGGCTCAACTTTGGCCGGAATCATAAGTGCCGGCTCGTTCGAACACCTTCCGTAGTAGTATCGATAGAAAAGAGATAGGTCCGCCACTTTTCATCGATGTTTATCAAGGTCTTTAGTCAACTATGGGTCATCCACAAGACGGACTGCTCTCTTCTGTTTGGCATCTAATATTCAGAGCAAGTTTGGGGTGCCGAGCCCCACACATGGGAGCACTATTCCAGAGATAGTCTTATAGAGCAGTAAGAGCTGATGGGGTATATAGAATTTTTTCGCTCTATAGAGGGCTCCTGGCTTTTGGTAACGCGACTACGCCAGGACGTTGACGCCCAGCAAGCTTATGGATTAGGCCACAGTCAGTGTTTGCCCTGTCATTGATAAGTCAAGTCCTGCATTGTTTTACATTTTTTTTGAGAAGACAGCTGTTGAGTCTTTCCCTCGTTTAACTAGACATTGCTTTCTTCACTCCATGCCAGGATGGCGTTCATATCCCCATTGATGGCATCAATCTGATTTTCTCGGTCGCGAACGAGCATAAGTCATTGGCGTCCGAGACATGATTGAGGATATAAGAGTCATCTGCAAAACTGTAAATAGAATTGTTTTTCCTGTCTAAGGGATCGTTGATATAGAACATGAACAGTGTGGGAGATAATATACACCTTTGAGGAACTCCGGCATTGATTTTAAATTCCTCCGAGAGATATCCATCAATACCAACTCGGATGCTTCTATCCCTTAAGAAATTAAAAAGCCATAGAAGCACTGCCGGTATTGCTAGTTGATTATGTGGTATATTTTCTAAAATATTTTCCACATCCCATCATAATAATGTGAGGTTATATTGCCAAGTCGTGGTCGAATCTGAAATATAGGCTCGAGAGTCATATTATTTCTCATTTCACATCAAGCAATCAATCAATCAATAACATTCATTTAAAGGCCGTTACAATATAAGGTCACTTATTCCTAATAATATACACATTTCTAAGGCTATGGTTGGCGTATGTACAATGGTAGTTGCCTGCATCCTACCGGATGCTTCTGCAGCTCCACAGCATACACGAACAGGACTTGGGCCGATCGGATGTCCGAATGTGCACTAGAAGGCATGTGACAAAGCGCAGTGTTATCTAGTCTAGTGTGAATTACTAACAGATGACAATTGAGCTAGATGACTTGTTTTCCGAGCAGGGGGATAGTGAGGGATGGGAAACATGGGGAAAACACACACGAAACACCCCATACCACGGTTCTTTGGTCTTAGCCATTCATACATTCATTCGTACATTCATTAATCGCTAACATAGTCATGTTACTATGAGAGCGTAGAAGAGTATCTAAAGATAGCCTTAGTGCGAGTGGAAAAGTAATTAGATATTAGAATACTTGGCGAAGTGTAGCCACGCTGCCCCTGCCGGAACATGGGAGCGCGGAGACGGCTAGAGATCAGTTTCCTAACTGCTCTGTTAACGGCTGACTATATGTTTGTCTATATATCTGGTTTGTGGGTCCCTTAGCATGCCTCGCCCACCACGTTTTTGACGCGTAGTGGGAGGAGCATACCGCAGGTTTACTCGTGCTTTGAGGGTGCCATATATAAGATGCACTTCTGTGCTCCTGCTACTTTCTGATGGTTTGATAGTAGCAGGGATGGGTGAGGATGGATAGGGGTGAGATTTTCAGGGATAAAAGAGAGATTTGCTTACGGGGGTCTGTGTTCGAGGTAGAAGAGAGATGTTTTCTGATGTATGGGTCTATGTTTGGCCCTGTGGTTCGGGTTGTATCTGACAACTGCAATGTTAGCGGTTCTCGGCGAGCCGCGAATGCCATACTCGTAAAATCTGCATGCTAGTCTATCAATATGTTCATTGACGTACTCAATATGGGCCCAAGCATGCAGATCCGCGATCCTTGCATAGCGGCTCGCCGAGAAAGCCGCTCTTAGATGGCGATTTTGAAGTATTTGCAGTTTCTGCTTTTGAGTGTCTGAAACCGAACACCAAACAGGAGCACCATACATCAGGAACGGCCTCGTGATCGCTTTGTATAAAATGACTTTATTTGCGGGACTGAGGAAGGAACCATGCCTGATAAGAGGCTTCAACTTATCGTACACTATGTGGTTCTTATTTTGTATGTAAGTGATGTGCTCACAAAATGTAAGCCTCCTATCAAGCATGATTCCAACGTATTTGACTTTGGGCTTAGGAAGGAAGGGAATTGTTCATTTGAATTGGTTGGATTTCGGTATTTGTAAATTTTCGCGTAAATACGACCAGTTTGGTTTTATCAACATTCAAGCGGATTTTCCAGTTAATGTAAAATTCGTTTATGTGCTGCATATGAGCACTAATGTTATTAGCCGCCTCCTGCGCGTTGAAGGCTCTGGAATACAGGGCAGTGTCGTCAGTATGCTAGGGATGAGTTAGAGTGGGAACGAAGATCTGCTATGCAATAGCTAAATAGCTGCGGTGATAGCACTGTTCCCTGTGGGAGTCCTGCTCGTATCGGTCTCAACGTTGATTCCGATCTATTTATGCGTACCGAGAAAGAGCGCCCGGCCAGGTACGACGCAACTAACGCTGCCATATGCAGCGGGAATCCGTGCGTTATAAAAGTTTGTACAGTAGGCCGTTATGCCATACCGGGTCGAACGCTCTCCCTATGTCCAGGAGAAGCAAAACGGTACAATGCCCGTCATTGAATCCCTCGTATATATCATGTGCAATCCTCGCAGCGAGCATGCTAGTGCCATGCCCGCTACGAAAACCGAACTGCTCGTCCAGCAGTATACGGAGATTTTGGGCGGCTTCGCTAATCATGGACAATATAAGTTTCTCGGCAAGCTTACTCATCGTGTTGAGTAGAGAGATAGGGCGATAAAAGCTAGTGAGCGTTAAGTCCTTCCCGGGCTTAGGGAACAGCACTATCCGCGCGATCTTCCACGAGCTAGGCAAGTGCTGCAGACGCAGTATAGCGTTCACTATGTGCATTAAAGAACTTTGCGAATTTCAGTGGGGGTTACAAGTAGCCTCCTTATCACAGGGGGCGGTATAGGATAAGTGTGACTTAGAAATCGAACTACCTGCTCCGTGATTTGGCCGTGCAATGGCACGGTATCATGTACACCCTCAAGGAAGTCAACAAAGGCCTCGACCATTGCCTGATCGCTCAAAAGATCCTCGCCGCGATGGCGAATAGCGGGGATCTCGGTCAGGCCTCTACGAACCTGTCTCGAGAGCTTCCATAGGGAACCGTCCTGCGTGCCTAGCTCCTCAACGAAGCCCATCTACACCGCGTCTCTGTGAGTTCGAATGCTTCTTTTGATTTTGTCCGTGAGGGCGTTTACTCGAAGTCGATCATTCGCCTCCCGATTTCTTTGCCATCTGCGCCGAATTCGGTTTCGAAAGCTGATGAGGTGAAGAATATCATCAGGAAGAGTCTCCGTAAACGGTATCTTCCTGATTTTCGGACATAAGGCGTCTCTAACGCGCTGGATATTAGTGGTGAGAGTGTTCACTTCATTTTCCAAATCCTGGACGCAATCGATCTGTCTGGGGATGACAGTTGCTTCGTTCAATCTCTCCCGGAACATCCTCCAATCAAGATTTTTGTATGAAATTTGTTCAATTTTATAGGCTTCCGGCCGCCTAATGTTAGTTAGGCTCATCTTAATTGGAAGGTGGTCCGAGTTGAGATCACCAATTACCTTGGGCACAGATACATTTGCTATTCCCCGAGTCAGCGCCACGTCCAAGTATGAGGGCCTGAAGCGTTCACTGTATTATGTGGGATTACGTGGTCTGAGGTATTGGATATCCAGATTGTCTTCGAGCAAACTGCGAATAATTCGGACTTTTTGGTTGGTAGCGGTGTCACCGTACGCGGTGTGCTTCGCGTTCAAGTCACCTATTAGAATTGACCGCTTGCCCGGTTCTAATAGTGCAATAAGATCAGCTTGTGTGATGCGCAAGTTTAGAGGAGCGTACGTGCCGCTGATACATAGGCCGTCGTCCAGCTCGACGCTAACGAACTCAATGACTGATCTTGGCCGTATCTTTCTTTTGTACCTGACTGACCTGTGTATCAGGCAAGCCACGCCTCCTCCGACTCCGTTTGGCCAATCAAAGCGTTCCACTGAATAGTTTCGCACTTTGATTTTGAAGTCGCGATTAATGCGAGTTTCAAGTAAAAAGACAATCTGAAAATTGGATTTGTACATGAAATGCTTAAATTCGCCAAGGTTGTTTCTAATACCATTACGGTTCCAGGACAGAATATTAAACGTAAAAATTGAAAACAAGTCATTTAGATGTTATATTTGAATATTTCGGTCGAGAAAAATTGAATGGTCCCTTCGAGAATTTTGACTTTATCATTGTTACATGACTCGAGCATGCTGCAAAATTCATCAAGGGCAAAGAATAGTTCGTTAACATTTACTAAATTGATTTTTGTTACCACATTTGAAAGACTAGACAACATGATTTGCGCATTGCCACTTACCCCGCTATTCCCGGTGCTAGCTTGCGCGGTTTGTGTATGTTGCGGCTGCAGGGGCCCGATAGTATTCGGGAAGTTCTTGTCGTACTGCTGTGTATTCGATGGGGGCTGCCTTTGCGGTTCCTGTCGCGTTTGGGGTTGGGTCTGGGGTGGCTGTCTTGTTTTTGTATCCAGGCCTCCTCTCTGTTGACCACGCCCCTACCAGGCCGGCGTGGCGGCCGCGGGTGCAGGTATACAAATTGCTTAGGGGGTTGTTTACTCGATTTCAAGTGTCAATCGAGCGGTGCGGACCTCCGCAGTTGGCATCAAGCGTTTAATGACTGGCGTCCAAAAACATCTTACATCCAAATATTTCTCTGTATTTCCTACAGTCCAGAAATGTAAGTTTATGCTGTTTGCTACTCGTGCTGTGCTGAAAGTGGATTTATCAATTCATAAAATATATTATAAAAAAATGAGGATCATTGTTCAATATTTCTAGCATACGCCTTCAAAATAATAATATTTTGGTTTTATTTCCCAGGCTTGGCATTTCTGTAAATTTAACAATGGGTTAAATTTATTATTCTTAAGAAGGCTCCAAATTTTTCTCAAACTTTTCCCTAAACTAATAACACCTTCCCGGACTGAATTTAACGGATTCTCTAAAGAAAAAAAGTAGTAATTAATATTTATTTATTGGATTGAACCAAATATGGATAAATATTTATTATAGTTATATAATATAAAAGGATATATACCTAATTCGTCATCTGGGTTTAAAACAGTTTGTATCTTCTTTCTTCAAAGAATTATTGTCCCTCAGCAATTTGTCGTGTATCCTTTTAAATGCCATTTTAGATGATATGCGTCTATTGATACTCTCCGTTGGATATCCATATTCACGTCTTGCGACATTATTATTTTTATATTCAGTGAAACTATTTCAGGTTTTTCGTTATCAGAAAATGCCATTTTGAACGGTTTTATTGTTCAGCTACAGTCAAATATTCACTGCGAATAACGTCATTTTTAAACAAAAGACACAACGACGCTCTAGGTAATGATAGATGGGGCTAATTAAGTAAAAATATATCTTCTGGTTTTTCTTATACTTTACTATAAGGAATATCCCTAAAATATTAACATTTATAGTGGAACACCTTGTATTCTAACTTATATATTCAAAACTTCGAAACTCCCAGGTATGAAAGAGACTGAGCCGCTAAAGGAGTGACAACTGGTGAACTACTAGCATTTTTAGGCTTAGTTCTCTCATCGGGGTGAAAAAGGTAAATCATATCAACTTCCGAGAGATATGGTCCGATGATGGCAACGGCATCTTAGCTTTTCGCGGCTGCATTAGTTCCAAAATATTTTTATTTCTTTTGAATCACATTAGGTTCGATAATAAGGAGAGAAGATCTGACAGGAAGAGAAACTAGCCCGAATACGATCTAGATGGGGTATGTTTGTAGTTTTGTAAAGAGCTATTCTGTTGGGCAATTTGTAACAACTAATAAAAAGCTAGAACAGTTTTGAGGCTCCTGTATAATTCAATATAAACTGGGAAAATATGATATTAAGATTTTAGCAATTTATAATTCAAAAACATTTTATAACGAAAATTTGAAAGCGTACTGTGGCAAACAACCAGATGGACCATATTCAGAGCAAAATAATCCAAGATAAATTTCCCCGGATATCTTGTCATATGCAAACAAAATCGTGAAAAGCTCAATCATTGGATTTAAAAAAAATATTATAAAATAATAATAAAGGAGTTTTACTCTCAACAAAGAATAATGGCGCTTCAACATACCAAGAATCAAACAAACCGGACGTAATAACTTTCTTCAATCCAAAAGGAGGAACTGATACAGTCTATCAAATGTGTAAGAACTAGGAGGTTGCTTGCTCTTGGTCATATTTTTTGGACTACTAAATATAGCAGGAATTAATGCTATAAGGATAATTTGTTTGAAAAATTTGTCTTTGAATATGATGAAACTCCATCTAACAGAACGGGCTACAATTATTACCAAGGAACATAAAATCCATTATGTAAAAATATAAGGTCGAAGAAGAAGCCCAAGAATCCGTACCAAACAAAATGTAGGGGTCGTTGTTGTTTTTGCTCAAAAGCAAAATATAGCCACTATTATCTTTGCTGAAAGCAAAACAAAATAATCATTACAATAGTATGTAGTACTTGTAAGAAATACATTGAAATCAAGTATACTTGCTAAACTTGTTCAACAGATTTTAATAGTTCTAAGTCTCTAAAATATTGTGAACTACCATAAACCTAACTACTCCGAATAGACGCTCAGTGGGCATAGGCTATAGAAAAATGCTACAATTGTATCGAGAGATGGCGCCATCATTATTACGAATTAAATTTTATCGTATTTCGTCGCTTGCCAAACAACGGCCAAACGCGTTTCAGAACTCGGGTCGCTCGCGCTGTTGCCAAATTTAAATGTACTTAAAATAGATTATGTATAATAATTAAATATAAAAAGAGGCTTCTATTTTATTTCGGTTATTTACCTATGATTTTAAATGTTGCAGGACCGGAGTTTTTTTATTTACAGTTTGTGGTTTCTTACTTTTTAGTAACAATTAGTAATTACCTAGGTATTGTTATTATTGTTAGTACGTATCTATATAGGTATGATAATAGGTATAAACATACTTTTTCTAGTTATTTAGGCGTACCTACCTATTATAGGAACTTAACATAACATGTCCTATAATATAATTATATTAATGATGTATAAAATTGTTAAAAATCTTGTACCTACTACCATAAACCTAACTATTCGGCGTAGTTAGGTTTATGCTATTACTACACTACAATATATGAAATCTAAAATAATGTATAGGTACCTAGGTAGATACCTATCAAATCTGACCCCGGATCCGGAACACTAAAAACATTAAATAACTAATATTCAGCAATACAATTATCACCCTTATTTCGTAAAAACGTATAAAAACGCTCTCTTTCATCTTGCGGATAGTCATCAAAAACTGTTTCGAGGGATACTGCGGCCGGTCCGGCGCGATGCATATAAACTAAGGTAAGACCTACGTGCTTGCTCGATCCTCCAGCAACAACCGCGCGGCGCCCTACACGGCGCGCGTAGCTAAATTTTCCAAATAATCGCAATTGCAGCAACGCAGCAACTATAATAGTTAGGTTTATGGCAGGAT
Source organism: Pissodes strobi (assembly GCA_016904865.1). Taxonomy (NCBI): domain Eukaryota; kingdom Metazoa; phylum Arthropoda; class Insecta; order Coleoptera; family Curculionidae; genus Pissodes; species Pissodes strobi. The sequence continues at coordinate 22,225 of MU188583.1, forward strand.
CAAGTGTTTGCGGAGCTCTCACAATTCATACGACATTAATTATTATTCTCCTATTTTTGACTATAATATTTTGATATTATTATTGTTTTCAACATGTCAGGCATCACCTGTTGTTTTTATAACTGCAATAATAATCGAAGAAATCACGGAATTAAATTATTTCGAATTCCCCTAAAGAACGACGAACTTTGCAAAAAATGGATTTTAAATAGTGGTAAGAATAAAACTGGCGATTAAACAAGAACTTTATCGAAACCTATAATAGTGCCATTTTTTGCCCTTTAAAAGAATAATAAAAAGCCCTTTTTTATTATTCTTTTAAAGGGCAGAATAAAGTTTCAGTTCGGCACATAGTAATCGACGTGTGCTAGCATAGTTTAGTTATCGAAAAAAAAATATCTCTCCTTTACTCAATTTATTCCATCGCACTGTATACCTACGAGCAGCCACTGCCCATTACTATACAGGGTGTTCGTTAATTACATGCTAATATTTAAAAGGTTGATTCTTGGACACATTTTAAGAAAAAAACTTCTTATGAATGTATGCCCTAAACAACTTAACTTTTAGATACAAACGGAGGTAAAGTTTAAAAAAAAACATTTTTTTATATAATAAGTGCGATACTATTGTAGATATCTTTATGAAATTGGGTACACGTCTTTTAGGCATCAAGATGTATTTTCTGTTGTACAGACCGTTTTTTTTTCCAGTGGCGTCCGTACCAGTTCTGCATTGAATATTTATGAAGAAAAAAATGGTACGCACCTTTATCTTAAAATAAAAATCATTTTTGAAATCCGCATACATTTCTAAACAAATTTGGTCAGTTGGTGTTTTTAAGTCCGATGCAAGGCTTTCGCTTAAAAAAAAATCAATGATCGTTTCTTTCCATGGTCATAACAATTACGTTAATGACGATATTACAATGTAGAGAATTAGATTTTATTTTTTTAGGTGAAAACCGTGTGTCAGACTAAAAAAAAACAAGTTATCATTTATTTTCCTTAAGAAATAAGGATTTCAAAAAAATATATATTTTTTATTTTAATAAAAGTCAGTGGCGTACCACTGCTTGTCTAATAATAGTTTTGCCAGAAAACTTCGACAAGCTACTGATGAAAACTTCCACAGTCTACTGATGAAATAACTCTGTATTTCTCCTGCGACATTTAGTAGCAATTCGACGCAGGAGAAATCCAGAAGTGTCTAATAATTTTTTTTTTAAAGTTGACCTCTATATATCTCAAAAGTTAAGACGTTTAGGGCATATGTTCATATCAAGTTTTTTCTTAAAATGGGTCCAAGAATCACCACCTTAAATATTAACGTGTCATTAAGGAGCCACCCTGTATAAATAACTTTATATTGTAGGAAAAGGAAGAAACCTACCGCAATTATGTATGCGAAAGGCATTTTTTGGAAACGGATTTTTAAATCAGCAATCAATTAAACTCCTCCGCACCTTCTACGCCAAAACGATTTAAAGGACCAGCTCAAAAAATAAATAACACTGATAGGCCAAAAAAAAATTTTTGAAAAGGCAAATTAAATGCGGCAAGCTTGCAGAATTAAGACAAAAAACATCAAATTGAACACAAAAATTAAAAGACAAAAGCTCATTGCTCATTACCACAATGGCTTGTTTGTCACTAGCAGCAAAAAATTTTGTGGGTAAAAGGCGCGGGAGAAAGATTTCCTTTTATTATAAATCTATAAATCAGCTTACCGCTTTTTAAAGCGGCAATGTTTAATTCTCCCCAGTGTTTCTAGTATAAGAGGTTGGATTGGAGAATTGAGGGTTCCGAGGATCTTGGTCCTTTAGGACGTCTTCCGAAACATGCTAAACAAGTTTTAGTTTTTTCTATTCGAGGCCTGTATCACAAATGGAAATTGCTTTTGGCATATTTTGTTTCCGGGACCTCGGTAAAAGGCGAAAAATTTAAATCTTCAATTTTTGTACGCCCTCGATAATTTAAATGCTACTGTATTTCTTCCAAAGGCAATCGTTTGTGATCAGGATTCAAACAATAGAAATGCTTTTAGTTTATTCGGAATAAGTGCTGAAACGTCATTTTCCCTTTATCAGAAACACAACATTTTTGGGTTATTTGATGTACAGGGTCATTTTTTATATTTTCCCACCCCCTTAACTTTTTTGTGCCACTGTGTAGAAAAAAATTGTAAATATGAAAGTTGTAGTGCTTGAGAAGTAGTTCTCAGAAAACATATTTTTGTCTACACAGGGTGTTGCAAAAAGTGTGAAAAACAAGAAAATATACATATTTTAAATGGGGCACCCTGTATATTTCTCCTCAGGACGAAAGATCTTTATTCTCCGATTACAAAAATATATAATTTGTCTACATTTGCTTAAGCCATTTCCGAGCTATTGAACTTTAAAGTTGATTTAAATAAAATAAATCAATGTTTTAATAATTTATTATTATTATATACAAACATATCTTAAGATGTTTGATAATAAAAAACTTAACTATTACAATTGTTGAATATGCCCACCGTTTCTATTGAAACAATCTCGGAAGTTGCTTTCTAATTTATTTGTTGCATTGATAATAAAAATTGCATTGATCTGGTTAAGGTCGTTTATGTAGTATAAAATTCAAACCAATCGAAGTAGCCTTGCTCGCCATTAAGAAAAATATGAAATATGTCAAAATAGCCATGAAGCACTTGAGCGGCCATCTTGTCATTTTTGACGTCTGTATTAGTAGAAATCCCATCCCTGTGTCGAAATTTTTGCTAGTGGGCCTTGACATTGAACAATTTTGTTAATATCATAGCAACTGGTCAACAAAATGCGTATCGAAAAGAACCTCTTTTCGACACTACTTATAGTGTTATTTTTCAAAATGCGTTATACAGATGAAGAGAAATGTGAAATGTTGCGTTTGTATTATCAAAATCGTAAAAATGCGTGTGCAGCTAGAAGAGAATATAGACGCATATTTCCTAATAGAGAAGTTCCAGACCAAGGTAACAGGAATTAACTACTATTAAAAACCTAATGATTTACTAAACTAACACCTTTTAGCAAACCCGAACAGATCCATAGAAGATGCCCATAAGCATTTTGATAAGTCAGCAAAGCAACCAAAATTCAAAATACGCTTAAAAAGTACGGGTATTATCCTTATAAAATTATGCCAGTTCATAAATTAGAAAACGCGCATAAAAATGCGCGTATGATATTTTGTGAAAATATGTTACGAAGGAAGGAACAAGATCGTTATTTTTTTAATAAAATATTATGGACTGACGAGTGCACTGTTACAACTGCGGGCATATTTAATAGAAGAAACACACATTTTTGGGCCACTCAAAACCCACGAGAATTATCGGAAATAAAATTTCAAGGAAGAAAGTCCCTGCATGTGTGGTGTGGCATACTAAGCGGTCAAATTATTGGCCCTATTTTTTATGAAGGTTCCCTAACTGGCGAAAGGTATTTGCACTTTTTAAATCAGGTAATAGAGGTTCTCCTGGATATGCTTCCAATTCGTCAATATGCTCAAATAATATGGCACCAAGATGATGCCCCACCTCACAATGTTATGCCTGTGGTTAATTTTTTAAACAATATATACGAAACATGGATTGGTAGGCAAGGAACCGTCCACTGGCCACCGAACAGTCCAGATCTCACGCATTTAGATGCGTTTTTGTGGGGGTATTTGAAAAACAAAGTTTATGCTCAGAGAAGTGCCAATATTGAAGATCTCAGGGCGAGAATTTTATACTACATAAACGACCTTAACCAGAACAATGCAATTTTTATTATCAATGCAACAAATAAATTAGAAAGCAACTTCCGAGATTGTTTCAATAGAAACGGTGGGCATATTCAACAATTGTAATAGTTAAGTTTTTTATTATCAAACATCTTAAGATATGTTTGTATATAATAATAATAAATTATTAAAACATTGATTTATTTTATTTAAATCAACTTTTAAAGTTCAATAGCTCGGAAATGGCTTAAGCAAATGTAGACAAATTATATATTTTTTTAATCGGAGAACAAAGATCTTTCGTCCTGAGGAGAGATATACAGGGTGTCCCATTAAAAATTTATTTTTTCTTGTTTTTCGCACTTTTTGCAACATCCTATATAGACAAAAATATGTTTTCTGAGAATTACATCTCAAGCACTACAACTTTCATATTTACATTTTTTTTCTACACAGTAGCACAAAAAGTTAAGGGGGCGGGGTGGAAAAATATAAAAAATGACCCTGTACCTCATTTATTCAAAAATATCCGGTATAACGCTACAGAATAACTTTACCTTGTTCGAGAACATTATAAGTTTTGATCATATTAATCAGTCAGATCAGTCTTCGAATACGGCACGAGCCATACCAAAGCTTTCTCAGAAACATATTAACCCAAACGGTTTCGAAAAAATTTCCTTTAAATTAGCCTTACAGTTTCTGTCCCATACTGTTGCCGCAGCGGTAAAAACATGTGTCAAAAACGGGCAAATCCATGCGGATGGAATTCATACTGCTAATTTTTTGGAAGATATGAATCATTTATTTGATTCTTTAAATAGTAAACGGGTCTATTCAAGAAATCCTTACGGTTGTGCTTTGTCAGACAAAAATACCATAATATTCGAAACTTTTAAAAAAGGCTTAGATAGTTTTCAAAATTAAAAAACTCGAAGGCAGAAAGGCCGTCTTGTTTTGATGGTATGACTCAAACCATCAATGCAGTACATGCCTTATTTAAATCGGAGAAATCCAAAAAAAAATCGGTTTTTCTTTTAACTAACAGATTAAATCAAGACTTCCTGGAAAATTTCTTTTCGACTGTTAGGCAACATGGTGGACGGAATATAAATCCCAGTGTAGATATGTTTCGATTCGATCCAATTTGTAACGAGTTTGCTAAAAGCTCGCTAGGCAAATTGTTAAAACGATAATGACGAGCAACTAAAAATTGAATAACAAAAAAAATCACACAAAAACTTATCAGGCTTAATTTACAATTTTTAATTAACATCTTTTATATCTTAACAAATTCAGAATTCAAAATTAAAATTTAAAACTCAAAATACAATTTTATTCATGCCATAATGTACATAACAATGCCGATTGCAAATTTTAATTTCTTAACCCAAAATTCGACAGCATTCACTGTTCTCCACTTACTGGTTACTCACTTTCCAGGTAACACTGATGATGGCACCGGCCGAAAGCGCTCTGTTACCCTAATTTAGAGGTCCTTTTGGATTAAAATTTTATGTATGGAATACAAATAGTGGTTCATTTAGTATATTTCGTACATGCACACAGCTTTCACTCTGCAACTTATTAAATATAAGGGCGCATTCCTAAAGTAATTTCATGAAAGAAAGTTCATCTAAACATGGGGTGTTAAAAAAACGGTTTTTTATAAATATTATAAATATTTTTAAAAGGACTTTTTTGAAATTTGGCAGGGTATTTTTGGTGATGAAAGTCTATTTTAGCCATAACTAGAATAAAATTATTAAATTTATTATGCCCCGGGGGGCATCTTTCCAATTATTTTTGTTCGAGAAATGTACGCCACTAACTTTTTTTGTGTAATTTTTACTAAATGAAGCAACAAAAAATATAGCTTTTTTGCTGCTATAATTTTGTTCCTATCTGACCTCGCTTTCGAGAAAAAAAAATAAATACCTTTTTATTATATGTTCCTGGCTCTTGCAATAAGCAAGTTGTTTTTATTTTTTTTCTTTCAAATTCCACAAAAATATTTTAAGAAAATTTGCCATCGCTTGTCTTAAATTAGTGTCCAAAAAAGGCTAAAAATATCTGAGTAATAGGCCAGGGCGGAGATATTTATAACAAAATTTAACACCCACTATCTAAAAAATGCATTTCCAGACCCATGTTTATACGAACTTTTCTTCATGAAATAAGATCACCAATACGCACTTAACTAAAAAATAACCATTCTGTGTAGAAATTTTATTACACCAGAAGAAGAAAATTCTTCGTTGTTTTGCAAAAGTATGAATATCACAAAGTTTCGGAATACAACAAATATTTTTTTCGAATTTTTTGCAGTGTCTTATTCCAACCCCTGTATAATACAGTTCCTACCAAAATGAAATATTTCCGATAAAGTATCTTTTTCTCACATAATTCAAACCGCATCTCTATATCTTTTTTCGTTCAAAACTTATGACGTAATAAATGTTTGAACAAAGTACAATATCCTTATTATTATATCCCTTAGTTTAGTAAAAAATTGTTTAAAAACGAGTTTTTATTTATATGATCTAAAAACAAAAAAAAAATGGAAGTAAATTAAATAATACCATACCTGGAAATTGATCTTGACAAAAGTAATTCTAACAATCTTTTTTATGTATTTCATAAAATAAATTAACACAGCTAAATCCCAGGACAAGCTCTTTTATTATATTAATTGTAAAGTGTAATAAATTGATGGGTGTGATTTAATTTAATGTTTATTTTCTTTTTTTTAGACCAATCTTGTTTTTTTACTTCAAGGTTTGCTCTTTCGCTCTTGTTACAATGCGCCGCTTACCTCAGGACTCATACCTACACTTTGTTTTACATATTCTGAGAATTTAACGAGTAATCTGCAATGCCTAATAAGTAAAAAATAAAAAAATTTCCTCTTAAAATGCTGAATTTAAAAAATTGCGATTCTTTAGTCCACTTTAAAAATCCAATTTAAAAAAAAAACCGTATGATTTTTTAGAGACATGCAGGGAATAATTTATATTTCAATAATTATTCAGGTAAAAATATTTAATTTTTTCCTTGAAAGGCGGTATTATTAAAATTTTTCTTTAGTTAGGATTCAACGAAAGAATAAATGAAGATCTGATAGAGATGTTGACAGCGATAAGGCAAAAGTCATACATTTTCGTCTATTTAGTGATTTTTTTAATTGAATCATTATACTTACCTACGTACTTACAATTCATTTTTGTGTCAACCAACTATTACATATTGATGTATATCCTACTTCATACATAAATTGTAAAGATGTATTTGGTATTTTCTATCGTTACATTTTCATAATAATTTACTAAACAATTCCACTTTATTTCGCTTAAATTAATTTAATGGGTAACTACCTACTTACAGACGTATTATTATACGCCTTTTAAAAATCGGTTTTGTATTTAAATAATTAATGTTTCATATGTTCATAATAATTATTACATACGTAAAAGAGATATATATATATATATATTTTTTCTAATTCAAACATTTTCGTTATAAAACCATAAACCCAACCATAGTTAGGTTTATGATGAAACGCATTAAATCATAAATATTCCCCAAACTCACATTTGTTTTAAGACAACCGGCAATAATGCATGATTTTACCGTCGAATTGCGCGCCATCTCATACCGAGTAGCAAAAGTAAGCGAGCCGAAATCGAGCTTTGGACGCTCGCATGGGCAAGCGAGAGTCCAAATACAATACGTTTTTATACCGTTTAACTGAGCGTCTATTCGGAGTAGTTAGGTTTATGGAACTACTAAAAAATATTTCAACTACCAAATAATTATCACCCTGTCCTAGGTTTGAACTCGAACTTGGAAAATATTATGTAAACAGTTGACATAGATTATAAACAACGCGAGGAAACAGCGCAGAAAATCATGAACTTTAAAGTTGCAATGATCAGCAGATTTTATGATATAAACAGTCAAGCGGATTTTCAGTCTCTCACCTATTCCGCTCTCACCTACTGCAGTCCACAGGGACGTGGTAGGGGTTCTAACCATATCCTAATCTTCAGACCGAATTTGGGAAGTGCAGTTCACAGGCACGCACTTCTTGGGGATACCCGTCTAAAAAGTACTAATGTCAAATCTACGATGGATCTGTCAGAATTCTTAGTCAAGTGATTTTTAAAGTTAAAGAGTTATAGTGCCTTAAAGTGCTGAGTAAAATTAAGATAAACGAAGAACCTTAAATAATTATCATATGAAATAACCAAACATAACAATCAATTAAAACACAACACCGTTCTTAAAGGACTTTATTATAATTCAAGGCCTAAGACCCATAAACAATTCGAACCATACCTTAACTGAAAGAACATGCGTGTTTTAGTAATAGTGTAAGCTGATTAATTTTTTGAACAATAGATGTAGTAATGGTTGTTTTACCGATGTGCCTTCTATATTATCTCTACTCACCTGACGTAGATCGAACCATAATCTGAGCTATATAACCTGCACGCCATCGAGGGCGTGGAGTCACGGATAACTAATCGTGTCGTATTCATTATCTTTAGTGGCGAGTTTTTGTAAAGTGTTTATTTTTTTACTGCATTTATTCCATTTTTTGCTGTGCTTGATTTTTTGTTAAGGAAATAGATTACCTATAAATTTTTATTTGTTTGCATCCTATATGTTAAAATAATTCTTATTAAATAAATAACCATATTTTATTGAATACCTAGTTTTATATTATTTATTTATTTTCCATATTATAAAATAAATAAATAAAAAATAAATAAAATCACTTATAGATTTTGAACAGTTTTCGAGTGTTTTCAGTGCTAGGCGCACAAAGTGTTCATCGCCACTACTTACGTAAAAAAAGGTGGCGTAACAACATAAAATAATTAGCTATTGATTAGTTATTAATTAAGTTGTCTTAACATTTTCTCTGCCAGCTTCCAGTTAACTTCTTTAAGAGACAACTAAACAAACAATCAACGTATATAGCCGATCAAAACATATTAGCTTAATAATAACACGGATGGATACAAAACTGTTTCTTATTCGTCCTGTTATATGAGCTAATAGTAATAGAAATTACTAGCCATAATAACGCGCTTAATATTGCAATCTTTTTTAATTCAATAGCAAAAAGATTGGTTCCAAGGTCGTTCAGAAATAACAAATCTGCCGCAGAATTGCTGATACTGCAGGAAAGATAAGGGGGGTCACTTTTTATAAGATCATCATTTGCCACATATTATGATTATTACTTTTACTGGCCCTATCATCAATTCGGTCCTGTCAGATTTTTTGGCGAACAATATGGAGGTTTTCCTAAGGAATTTTGGGCTTTATATTCTGCTAAGTGGGAAGATTTATTTTTGGTTAGATGATTTATTAGTAACTTGGATTGCAATTTCTTGATTGCGTTAATTTATTATGCCAGAGGGGCGAAACATGCGTATTATTTAATTATGGATTGGAGCCCCGTTAATTATTATCAGACACACTGATAACAATTATTATTATAGATCTTTTGTGTTACATTATTTTATGATATTGCAATGCAGCGAGTTATATGTAAAAAAACTATCGGCTAGACCAAAAGATCCTATGGTTAAAAAAAAATATTAATTCGGGAAATAATTTGAACTCACTGGGTTACTGGAACAAAGTTTAATAATTTTTAAAATTTAATCCCCGCTGAACTATAGGATTTTTCTGGAATACTTTAGGCAAATTTGATAAAACATCTCAGTATCCAAATTCAACAGTTTTCATACAAATTGAAGTAATCAAAAAGTAAAACTACTTGACTGATCCTAAAATCAATTGCGCTTTTCCATCTTAGCTTGAAATAGTCAGGCTAGCTGCATCCTGCCTCGTCTAGTGAACACATCCAATGAATATGATTATATTAATCTGTTAATTAAACTGCCATTCTAAGTTGGGGTTCGGAACCTTCTGAAAAATGTCAAAACAGAATTCTTGCACTCATTGCACGTTTCAGTAGCTATATTAGCCTCATCAGGAGATTACTAGAGCTAAACTTATAATCTACCTAACTCTATTTATGCTAAATGCTGGTTCTCCTGGGACCTTATTAGTTACGCTTGAATAACCAATACAATGGACTCTGATAGCCACCCTTTATCGTATGTTTTCTATAAAGATTAGGTTAGTGAGTGCAGATATCTGCATCCCAAGTCTTGCAAAAAATTTAATTTTTCCTTTTTTTTATTAAAATTGTTTTACCAAAATCTTCTCTAGATACAGGAGAAGTATATTATTTCGTGAAAGAACAGTGGCTGTATTTAGAAGCCAAAAATCTGTAGAGTAAACGAAATATGTTAGAATTAGAACACTAACACTTGGCACGAGTTTCAGAGAGAAACCTCTCTAATAACTAATAAAAAAATATACAAAAAATGTCATTCATCAGTAAGAAACTTAAAAAAGATTAAGCTTCTTCTGATAGTTTTCAGGAAGCCGTAAACATTGTGGAAAACCATTATTGTTGATTTTTGATAAAGCTAAATTGGATCTTTTAAATAAAGGTCTGAATTTTGAATACCTTTTCCAAACGATAATCCAACCTGGAAAAGGGGGGCTCCTTTTTCTGGAAAACTGCCCTGCTCTGGAATGGACTTCCGACTAGCGTCTTTACCGAAAATAACTGCAACCTGCCGTGCTTCAACGTCCACTGTCATCCACTCTTTTATGTGTGTGCCGAACATAAAAAAAATTTAAAATTATAATCAAAAGATTAAAAGAGAAAGATGTCTGAAGCTGATAAAGGTAATAAGGTTGCTATACTAGACAACACCAATTATTTTCAAAGAGCTGATAATTTAATCGAATCC
>JAEQML010046322.1:0-60548 GCA_016904865.1 Pissodes strobi
TGTATAGTCTATTGGATATTTAATGATACCCGTGTGTTCATTTTTAAGATGGAATAGCTGACCGAGTGAATACTTACCATCTAAACTCTAAAACAACGAATATGATTTGCAGGGCTTGAACTCATATATAGGTATCTACCGTTTCAACAAATGCTAATGGCAACTAATTTTATTATACTATATAACTAATTAGTCGGAGAAAAGCAAAGGCAACTCATTTATATCCACTTATTATATTTAATATAATTTGTATCTTGGCAACATTGAAACCATTAAATTAAGTTCGAACTAAAAAATTGTTCTTATAATCGTTTTATGTAATTTAATCCATAACTTTTTGTACAGTCCATCTATTAGAAAATAATTAGAAAAGGATTGCTTGTTAGTGGTACAACTCACCCTAGGCATTTTCTATTCAAATAACTCATAACTGGGAGTTTTCAGAGTTAATCTATTAGGTATTGGATGGTCTGGAACATTTTCATAATTGTCGATAGAGGTTCTAATCACCGCTCTTGATTATAAATTTAATGTATCGCATGCAGAGACGATGTAGTTGCATTCACTGTATACAATTAAATGATGATGACAATATTTTTTATAGGATACTACAGAGTAAATTACGATTCTGTTCTATGGGCGCGCCTAGCAACAGCTCTTCAGCAATCCAATTTCTCTGGCATTCCGGAAATAAATAGGGCTCAAATAATCGATGACGCTTTCAATTTGGCGAGAGGAGGCTACATTAGTTACAGTCAACTTTTTGCTGTCACTGAGTTCTTAAGGAATGAAACCACTTACAACGCTTGGTATGCTGCTTTCAGTGGATTTGGATATTTGCTGAAACGAATTGACCAGACTTCCACATTGGGAGCAGCGATTTCGGTAAGTACAAGTATTGCAAACATCTAGAATTTGCAGTAAATGTATTAAGTTTATCAGACTGTCTGTTCAAGTTATTTCGCTTTTAAACCATCGTAAGTGATTTTGATAAGCCTTAGGCCTAGCCAAAAAACGATGTACATATTTTGGTATTTGTTATTATAATTTCCATTTAACCTTTTTTACTGGAAAATAAATATGTTTCTTTGGTCTTTAATCGTCGCTCGTCATTTTCTTCGAAGTACTTCTTGGTTCATTTCGGAATTCCGGAAATATATAATATACCCAAGATGCTAGGTCAGCTGCATTTGATTTATGATCGATGATCTCAAAACCGATTTCATTGGGTTTTTGCCGAACAGTTTATAATATTGTTTTCATCGGTGCACTTCCACATTTTTGAATAGAAACGTTAAATTAACAATAGCAATATTCTTCCTTTACCCATATTTCTCGCTGCAAGAAATGATAATGATCCCAAGCATGGCTCGAAATTTTATCGACGAGATCCAGTCTTTTTATCACTGGGTTATAACCGTGATCCAATTGATTACGGAAGAATGATTATGAACCATATTAAATACGAGTTCATATGAGACGTCTAAAGTCTCCGGTTTTGCTTTTGAGAGATTCGATGTTCTTCAATATTAGATATAGATTTCTACTCAATAGATTAATGGCCGCCTAAAAGCTGCTCTCATCTTGTACTTCTATTCCTAATAGAGAATTCATATAAGATTGGTAAAAATTGTCATTATCTGATGCTACAACAATAGTCTCTTTGAGTTTGAAGAAATGGCTGGATTATTAATTTTTTCAACATTGTTTCGAAATCTTTCTACTGCTCTTTTTTTCTATTTACTATATTTCATATTTATTCTTGGGTTTCATTCCCATGTTTAGTACTTCTTCTTTGCTGGTTCTACCGGTATATGGGATCCACGACATTTGTCTGCATTTTTAGAGTCTAATAGTATCACACGCAATCTTAACTTGAGGTTATTTCGACATCTAAACTTTTTCTTTTAACGAAGGCTAGTCGAGCCTCTCGAATTACTGATTCAGGATTAGTTCACGATTAATCTTTAATATCTGAATTACCTGACTTGCTTTGTTGTTTTAGCCTTTCGTAACTGTAAGTACTGCCTTTCTTTGGCTAATTGCCACCACATTTCTTTTTAAATGTTTCGCTTTTTGTAATTTGCATCGGAAGTGGCCCAACGGAATTTTTTCTTTGTTAATAATATGCCATTGAGTTTTTCTTAGGATCTCTTTAGTACTACTTTTTACATATTATTCGTATAACTTAGGTCCGGCAATTTACATTCCTGTCCCTAATCAAGTACCTGCATTTCTATATATCTTAAAGGGTCCCTAAATTATTAGAACTAGTGCGACCTCATTAATTTTAAGGCTTGACTTAAGTTTATCTTTCATAGTTATGGTTGTTCTTTTTTATCTTGGAGCCAGTGGCATGGCGGCTTGTATATAAGAGCACATGAGCAGGTGCCCCTCTCGTGAAAAAAAATGCAATCAACGCCGATTTAATATTTTACCAAATTTCCGAATTAACATCATCATTAGCTCCCTCCCATTAACGTCCGCTCCGCAAAGGTGCAATATATTATATCCCTAACGCAATCCTCGGGTGCACCGCTGCTGCGTGTGTTTCGTCGACAGCCAAATCCCGATCATCCTTTTTTTATCCGAATGTGCCGTGGGAACTGGCTTTTAAATTTAACCCCCTCTCACTCCCACTAATAGGATTTAAAACTCGCGCTTTCTCTATTCAATGTGGCACACATTTCTTGTGCCCAGATGAATTTTATTTTCAGATTTTGTTATGATTAGTTACTGGGTTACCATAGATGGAAGGGAGAGGTGAGGAAAGGGGATTGACCTTTGACTTTCTTTGAGTAAGTCAAGGGTCAAGGTTCAGTGTATGGATAGAAGGTCGTTGGATAAACGATTATTATGGTCGGTCTGATTTTTTGGTTAAAGTTTAAGTATCTGTGCGATTCGGGTATCCGGCAGTTAATATATAATTTTGACGGACTTTTTATTCATTGCTTTTTGGAAAAAGGATATGGAAGCGAAAGCAGAATCCTCGCGTTCTTTTACTTCTACTCTACGTTAGCCATGCTATCATAAAAAAGCAATAGTGCAAAAAATCCTGATTTTTAACAATTTAGTAATAAATACATTGGCAGAAATTAAAGAAAGTCGAATGGAATGTTTGTAGAGAACATTGGAAAGGTTATATACAATTTATATTTTTTTTATACTATTTTAAGACACTGACTGCTTTCTCGTTTACTTTTATATCGATATTTATATGTTTTATTATAAATTTTGTGGTTGTGAACCCCGAAATATTTGTCACGAGCCGCTACTGCTTGGAGCATAAAGAAATATACATACTAAATATACATAGATATTATTATTACGATTAAAATACATGTCAAGTAAGACCGTATTTTTTATTGCTTGAAAATATGGTAATTAATATGGGCGACTAAACTGACTATATGTTAATGCTATATTTTCATTTTAAGCATAGATTTAATATCTACACAATTACTTAACGTTGGGGTTATATTGTACTAAGAATTAACGTTAACTATTAATGTTTATGTTTTCAGAATCAGATTTTGAATCTTACAACAGCGTTAATTGATTCGGTCCCGATTACTGTCACTAATGCTTCTAACCATATATACGCCATAAATCAAGTACAAGCGCAAAGATGGGCATGCAAACTTGGCAGTTCGAATTGTACAACCGAAGCTGTACGTCTGTTCGAGGAATATAAGAATAGTTCAAGCAGGTAATTATAATAAATATTACAAGACATTTTAAGTACGTACCACCGTTTTGGGCGATTTTTAATACAAGTTAGGAAAAACTAGATCAGATATTTACAACGCCGTATTTAAGATCTGTGCCCCCCTAGGCTGAACCGGTGGTCGAAATATATATTTTAAAATATAGTAAGTAACTTACAAAAGCCGCATTTTCATCAATAATTATCTAAGTAAAGACAAGCGTTTAGATAATTTACGTACGACGCATTTAGAATTTGATCAATTCATGAACTGAACATCACTAAGGTAATATACCTTAATGGTTAGAAGTACGGAACCTTTTTTAAGCCATTTAACTAATATACCTTAATGGTTTTAAATACAACACTTTTCCAAACAATCCAACTAAAGCGACAGTATCACATAATCTTACTGGCTTAATGGCAATGGCAATTATAATATCTTTATATCTTTGTTGTCTAAATATGCCACAGAATGCCACTTTCAATGCTAAGTAAAGCTAAAGCATTGAGCCTGCCTTCTTACATGGAATATCGAAGCCTGTTTTTGATCAACATCTATTTCTCTACTGCTGTTTGTGACAATAAGTGACAGGTGGTACATTCTTAAGGCAATATCAGTTTTAGAAAAATAACCTCTAAGATGAGTTTATATACCCACCACTTCTGACTGATTGACTGACTTTTTCATTTTCGTCGTATTTTTTTTTAAAAACGCGTGGCTAAAAATCTTGAACTGAATCAGGTCATTTCCAAGATTATCGTCTAAGTCATTGTTATATGCTTCTGCTAAGTTGTGAGTCGCTGAAATTATCTCTTCATTACTCAGCTTTTTGAGAAATTCAAAACGGATATCAATTAGTTTGAATGCCTCAATACTCTGCCACAATGATGATTCAAACTGATCTATGATAGGAAGGAGTTTGTGCAGCAGCTTCCATCTCATATTCTTTCAAACCATCGCCGATCTCGTCTTGCCATTATATAGCTTGTAAGCGACGCCATTGCTGCGGCCGATGTATTCACGCTCACTCTACGGTTCTGCAGAATTTCCCTGTTTTTTTTTTACTTGACCCAAGATATCTTCTTAAAATACTGTGTATAGTCTCGTTTCCAACTTGCTTTCTCCAGTAATTGTTGAAAAATTAAAATCGCCTGCAGCAACAGTACCAGCACCCACGTTGGAGGTGCGTTAAAAAACCGAACCAAAATATCTGACAAAGCCATCAGCACTACAAATCGGGTCAGAAAAAACTGCAACTCGGCTGGGTTACCTCCACTGTCCCTTCGAGATTTTACAATGGACCAAAAACAGTTAGAATCAGCAGTCACGTTCTGCTCAACATTATTTATATGTAAATCAAATTCAATTTGAGTCATTCATTTTATTTCATGCCTCAGAGCTTTGCATTATCTGTGGTGAGAAGCGTGTTGCAATTTATTCAACATATTTTTTTCTTTTAATCATCATAATCAAATCACGTGAATAATAAGTAGGATATTTAGATCAAAACCATTACCTTGGACAGTTTTCTAGGAATGGCTAGATCAATATTCATGCATTTTCTTATAAAAATACCCATTTCTCTTGTAATCATTGTTACAAATACTCGAGAGCGGGCCGCACCGGTAGGAGTTTCAGAGGAATTGACATTCTGACCTGGGTTCATTCCTGTTTCAATAAAAGTCCCTGTTACAACTTTCTGCATTGATTCAATTTTTTTACACAGATTAATAATGCTTGCGGCCGAAGTTTTTGCCTCCAAGTCCGCAATTCTCAATTTAAGTGCAGTTATTTCTCTATCTTTTAGATACAGAACCTCGGCAGGTTTCATGGTGGCTTTGCTTATATCTGCATTATATTGAGTTTTTGCAAAAGTTTGGCATACAATCAAACTTTTTCTGGCACCAAAGTCGCCATGTTGTTTAGGCTTGTCTTGGTTTAAGTAGAAATGTAAAACTTTGCTATGGCACAAGTATATGTACATATTTCTAATAATAATTATAAAATATGACATCTGACTAACCGTAAGCGTTGAAGCGGTCGGGCGGTTAGGGAAACCGTAGCCTTAAGTTAAAATTTATTATATTTCTTCCACTTAATGCAGCCTGCCCATGTGTAGCTGTCTAAAAATACCATTAGGTTTTATGTCTAATTTTGTGTCTAAAGCTCCGAATGAAGGACAAATTAAAAATCATTTGTATAACTAAGTTATTACAAATCTGATAAAAAATGTTTTTTTTATAGATTTATATGTTGCTTATATAATCTCAAGTGAATATACTGAATTCGATATGGAGATTACGCACAATAGCTTATTAGTTAAAAACGAATATTTTTTTTTCTCAATTTTAGACCAGAGAAAAATCTCAGATACATGGTTTACTGTTATGGTTTGAAATATAGCAGCGACATTTCAACTGACTGGGAATTTCTGTGGAATGCTTTCTTGAATACATCTCTGTCAACAGAGCAGTTGACACTTCTAACTGCTCTGGGCTGTTCGAGCAACGAAACCATTCTAAATTCGTAAGTATGATTAAATAAGGAGTGAATAAGTTAGCTTACACATTCAGCTATTATTTTAGGTACCTATATTGTTTTGCATTTTAGGGCAATTTAGTGAATATGTGTCATCCCTATCTAAATTTCTCATTACCTAGTAATAGATAAAAAGATATAGATACCCAAATTTAAAGTTTTATTTGAATTTCCTTTGCACACTTTTTGGCATATTTTAATGCTAAGGTAGATTTAATGCCTACTATGACCTGAACTGAAAAACAGATGTTTCTAGAAATGTTTGCAAAACCCATTTTTTATCTCAGTTTAGGGAATATAAATATCAACTTTCATATTCTATGCTAAAGAATAGTATAATATGTACAACTTCAGTATTCCTTTTATTTTTTCCTCTTGAAGAACGAAGATTATGCATATTATGGAGAATGAGCTCTTCACACATACTGAGGCCTAGATGCATATTGGACAATTAATGTCATTCTTTTTATTTCTAGAGAGTAAACTAGTAATTTTCAATAAATTAAAACAAATATTATTTTTTAAATAGTCTTGGAATAAAACGTATCTACATCTACATGTATTTTTTTATAATTTTTTTATCTGAATAGAAATAAACATTTCCATCATTTTTACAATTTATATGATTATGATGGTCATATTCTCAAAAATCTTCAACGTGCAAAGCAGTTATTTTTTAATTTTTCGTTTTAATGAGATTTTCATATATCCGTATTATTTGTTCATATACTTCAGTATTCCTTTTATTTTTTCCTCTTGAAGAACGAATATTATGCATATTATGGATAATTAGCTTTTCACACATACTGAGGTCTACATGCATATTGGACAATTAATGTCATTCTTTTTATTTCTAGGGAGAAAAATAGTAATTTTCAATGAATTAAAACAAATATTGTTTTTTAAATAGCCTTGGATAAAACATATCTACATCAACGTGTATTTTATAATTTTTTTTATCTGAATCGAAATTAACATTTCCATCATTTTCACAATTTATATGATTATGATGGTCATGTTCTCATATCGTGCCTACAGAAACGATACAATTTTAGTGCACATGCCTTAAGCTGTTGCATTCTTGAAACTCGTTAGAAAAACCTATATTAGCTTCATGATAATTTGATGGCCATTTTACAAAATGTATATATTAATTTTAGGTATCTAGCAAAAACATTGACAGATGGAAGTGGCATTAGGGCTCAGGATTATGCATCGGTTTTCGAAGCAGTTTATAGAGGCAGCACAACTGGAGTGGATACAGCTTTAGAATTTTTCACCAATAATTATGATGCAATAATTTCTCGGTAAGTATAATGTTAAAGAAAATTCTGAATTAACAGAGAGCAGACCGGTTTCAATAGTACCTACTATATACTAATAATACTGTTCTGAATTTTTGAACTTTTTCGCTACCTGATTTTTTTTCGCTCTTTTGTGTCTATTTTAATGTGTTGATTTCAAATGTGACCGCCCATCGCCCATAAGTTTTTAGAGAAGAGGAGAACAATATAAAACACGAGAAAAACAAAGCATAAAAAATATAGTGAGTTTTATTTATTTTTTAGAACTTAGGTTACAATTTATTTTGCAAAATATTTTTTTTTTGGCTTAAACAAAAAAGATAACCAAACAAATTATTTTCTTGTCTTTTTTCGCTGACCTAGAAATCGATGTTTTTATATTTTTCCAAGATCTTCGAAATACAAAAGCATTTAGAGAGTTTTCTCCTAGAAATATCCAGTCGAACCTTGGTCTTAGTTTTTTGATTCTCGTGACTGTTTCGGTGCTACAATGACCCAAAGTTATCCCTTGTCGTATTCGGTAATGTATAAAAATGCTACTGGATTTGCAGATGTTACTTAGCGGATCAGAACACTTGAGATTCGCAATTTAGTAACCCATCAGCATATCAAATCGAACAATAGGTATGAAACGTTACTTTAGCATGCAAATAGCCCAGACCTCACACCTTTAGATCCATTCCTTTGGGGTCATTTGATAAATATCTGATAGAGCAATCAGAATGAAAATACTGAATACATTAAAAAAAGGTGAGAATTGAAATAAGAAATCTGAACGAGAATCATACTGAAAGTATTATATAAAATATTCAGAAACAGACAAAAGAATTAATTTTTATCGACCAAAATCATTCGCTATTGCTTCCCAATATTACTAATTTAATTGAACATTTATTGTCTAATAGAATAATCTATTTTGCATAAAAATAAAATTTTAAATTCGCAGCGATTAGTATATTATTGTCAACCTTGACATTAGCTCTGATTTACCTACTATGAAAATTAAAAAAGTAGCAGATATTTCGCTTATATCCCGTTAAAAGTATATTTATGGGAAACACATTTAAATTTCGAATATTTCAAAAACGACTGAAAACCAGCATATGGTATAGTATATACATTATGTTTAGACACTCACCTGGACCCCAAGAATGTGATTAAATTCGAAATAAGCGGGAAATTCGATATTTATTGGATGCTCATTTTTTTTGTTGATAAAACTATGAGATACGTAAAATTCTCCAAACTTTTCATATTTAACATTTTATTTCATATCTAAAAATAAAATATTATTTTGAGCAATATTTCGACAGACTTTTGATATGAGCTGTTTTGATAAGCTCTGGCTATTATAAAATAACTTATAAATATGACTAAATGAAATTAAATCAAGAAGATGATAATGCTGGTACTGATCATGAATTATTATTTGTTTTTCAAATATGTTGACAATCATTAATTGAAAGTTTATTTTTTTTTGCAGTTACACAAGTTTTAACGGAGTAGGAGATATTCTCAGCGGAATTGCCGCACAATTT
This sequence comes from Pissodes strobi, assembly GCA_016904865.1. Lineage (NCBI taxonomy): Eukaryota > Metazoa > Arthropoda > Insecta > Coleoptera > Curculionidae > Pissodes > Pissodes strobi. The sequence goes on from JAEQML010046322.1 coordinate 9,091, forward strand.
ACTTCAGATGCTCAAGTACTTAAGGTAGGTAGTATGTAAAATAAAACATTTAATATTAAAAACTGTACTCGGCATGTTTTTTGTTCATTAAATACAATACCGGCAATATGATGCTTTTCATATCGTCTTTAAAAATTTCTGTGCCGCATGATTCATTATAAACCTCTAGCTAACCTTGCTAAACTTCAGTAGCTTATTGACTGAAAATATATTTTCTTTCTCCAGACTACCATGAAGCATTCTTCTAGTAGCTGGCTTTTTAACTTTTTCTCCATCCTTCCGATAACCACTTGATGAAAGGTATAAGTCATATAACATTGAGATCATATCCGCTGGCATGATAATAAACCCTATTGGGCAACTTCTAAATTGTTTAACTTACCTTTTGGACCTAAGCGCCCTTGTTCGAATTAACCTGAATTATTTTAACGCAGATTCTTTTCTTGCAAACTTGCATTACCTTCAGTTTTTTTCTTAAGGGATCGAAGCATCCGAGTTGGTATTGTGGGACATCTCTCGGAGGAATTCGAAATTAATGCCGCAGTTCCTTAAGGGTGTATATTATCTCCCACACTGTATTACGCTATTTTTGTCATTCTAATGGGCGCAAACCTTCACTTCAGGAAAATCGATCAATAAAAATAAGTTAGAAAATTAGATTAAATCTATATATTCCGGCAATTTATCAGTAACAATAATGGAAAAATAATTATCCAAAAATTAGTCAAAATCAAAGTCGGTAAGTATTCGAACTAACCAAAGAAAACAACTAAAGTCGATGTAAACAAATATTCAAAAATTAATCAAAAATGACTAAAGAAAAAGGTAAACAAATATTCAAAAAGTCATCAAAAATAATCAAGAACGTTTCAATTATTGAGCGCTAATGATAAAAAAACAGATTCTTCCCGTTGGATGTTCGCTTAAGTTGTAACTAAATAAAACAGGTGAATAAACAAACAAAGATTGGTTTTATTACCCAACAATAAAATATCACAGCTGGTCAGGAAAAGAAAGATTAAAGAACAAGAAAATTTCAGCAGATCAATCTTATGGTAACACTATATTTTTAATCGAAAAAAAAATAAAGGTAGGCTTTACTCGGTGAAATAGTTCACACGCTTACTCTAAACAAATTCCGAAATATTGTAATTGTTGAGGATCGCTGCACGCGTTAATAAAAAGACGTCAGTAAAATATGTTGAAAGCCAAATACTGCGAACAACTTCTCGTTATAGGTAAGTTCAATTAGCTCCAGTAATCACCTAATTAAAAATTAATTCACGGTATCGAATCATGATCCGTCACATATGCCGTATAACTAACTAACTATGGTTATTTGGTTCAATTAAGTTATGTCGATAACAGCCGCAAAAACAATATATAAATAAACTAGTTAGACCTGGGGTTATTATAGCCCCCAGTTAATTACAGACCCTAACATATCGTAATTTACTCCACGGTTAAGTTAACGGTAGGACACAGATAACAAACAATCTGTTCGAGTAACGAAAATATCAAAGGCCGCAATAAAAAAAAAAACAATTTAAAACAACGCAAAGTCTGCTAGTATTTATCTGATCTACGATTATCCAACGTAAGCCAGAAATCGTGGAAACTGAGAATAATAATAAATCTAGTTCGACCTACAACGTTATTGCGTCAGTCAATTAAAAGTCCAAAAAAGAGAAACATTCGATCCAATATCTGATTTATTCTAGATCAACGGATCTATCTGAATTTCAGAATTTGATTAAATAAAAGCAAGTAATTTAGGCTCGTCAAAATTGCCCAAAAAAATTCAACAAGAGAAAATTTGAGAATTTAATTAGATAAAACCACGTATTTTAGGCTTGACAAGATTGCCCAAAAATTCAAAGTTCATTCAAAAGAAAACTTGAATGACTAAATGTTGCCTTAATTAAAGAGAAACAGGTTAAAAAGATATTCTTTGTTAGTAAACAAAGCCAGAAAAAAAATAATAGTTAGAGATCGTATCGTAGTAATTACACAAATTTGCCGCAACATAGATAGATGAAAAATAAAATAAAATGGAAATTGCTCACTGGGTCGATGAGTAACTCCTCAGGCAGCTTCCAGAAAGAACTGCTCACGGTAGGAAGTAGACTTCCTTGACAGGCGAAGGACTGCAAGGCTCTATATAAGTGGTACGCTAGACAGGCGTAGCCAAGGAACACTCTGTCGCTAACGATGCTCGTAGATGACAATGAGCAACTCGACGATAGCAACAGACCTCACAGTAAAAGTAAACCCAACGGTAGACTTTGACCCAACGGTACTCCCTGTAAAAGAACACATAGTCAAGGTACTACACGTAACTCTTAACGGACGAGCATTATAACTCGGTGATTCAAAATCAACCATCAAGGAAAAAGAGAAATCAGAATTAAAAAAATCAACAATTTACCTGCGTAGGGGTAGCCAGTTGCTTAACGCTAAACGGCTTTCAGGTAGGGCAAGTGAGCTTCTGTAAGAGATTAGAAAGGGAATTAAAAATTTGCCCACGGGCGTCACAAAATGATGGCGTCCACAGAGAGACAAAAAAATGCACAAAAAACTCAACTCACCTTGCAAAGCAGCACTCAAATCCCACAAAGGGCAGTTTCAGACACCAACACTTACGAAAAGATAAGGTACAACTAAAGACTGAAACTGTTAAAATTATCTGGCCAGAAAAATCCCAATAACAGGTGAAAATCAAAATTGATTCCTACCGGCGTCTAACATGACTGCTTGACTCGGTTCGTCGTAAAAGAGTGACCCAAGCGACAGAAAAACCGAAGAGTAGCACCGCACGAAGATTCCCACCCCGGAAGAAACTCGCTCAACCAATGAACTTCCAGCATGGTTGATCACATGTTTCCCTCAATAATTCATTAATTAAACGATAAAAACCTGCGATTTCGATGCACAGGCATCCCCAAAAAAAACTACCCAGAGTTATTTAAATTTCTCGATCAAGTGGCCGACGAAGCCAAGTCGGCCGGCATATCTACGAGGGTCTTCCCGTTATTACCCACGAATGCGTTCAGGACCAGGTGAAGGGTGACAAATTCTAGGGTGATTTACGCATCGATATACGCCGGACAAAACGGCATGTGACAACTGTTCCTGCTTTATATCAGCGATCTCTTAGACAGGACAAACAATTTTATTTACAGCTTTGCAGACGACAGCAGTCTTATATCTTCATTCATGTCGCTGCTCCTTTTCAACGCGAGCGAGAAAATCAGATTGCTGCCATCAATGAGGTTATGAACGCCACCGTGGAATGTTATGTGGTAAATAATGTCCAGTTTAACGCAGGAAAGGTTCAAGCAGCTGTCTTCTCAAAAAAAGCAAACACCGCATCAACGTAGAAAACAACATGTCTTGGCGTGATCACGTCGCCAAAATCGCCAAGGCAGCAGCACAAAAGCTAGAAGCATTCCATATAGTAAAAAAGTTGTATATACCCCATCAGATCTTACTGCTCTATAAGGCCCAGAAAAGTTCATCTCTGGAATACTGTTCCCATGTGTGGAGCTCAACACATGCTCAAAATATTGGGCTGCATACAGAGGGAGGAGAGCAGTCCGTCTTGTGGATGACGCAGAGTTGACTAAATATCTTGATAGCCTTGAACATCGAAGAAAAGTGGCGGACCTATCTCTTTACTATCGATATTACTATGGAGGCAGGCACTTATGATTCCACCCAGAGTAGTACCAAACAGAAACACCCGTCAGACACAAGCTGCTTATTAACATACGATTTAGTTGCAAATACCTAGGACGTCCCTGTTGCGGGACTCTTTTGTCTGGAGGACTACCTCGCTCTGGAATTGACTTCCGAGTAACGTCTTTCCCGAAAACTACAACCCACAGCGCTTCAAGTCCAACGTTCACCATCTTCTCCGCACATGCACCGCTCGTTGAGTGACATAGGATTTTCATTTTGTGTGTGTGCCAAACATAAAAAAAAGTTCGCTAGTGGTTATGCTCAAAGAAAAGTTAATAAAATTTATATAATTAGCCTTGTTAGACCACTGTCTTATGATCGTGGTTATGTTAACAATAACTATGCCTTTGGTGCCAGGACAATGTCTAAATTGCATACTTCTCATAAATAAATTGCAGCACTTTTTAGTATATATTAGCGCTTTGAGCATTAGGCCTCTTGTTTTAAGAATCGTAACAATGACATTATGGCTTGCATTGATATTTAGTTCTTCTATTTGGAACAGTCTCTAACTAGATGACTCGCACTCTGTAAGCGATTATTATGACAATTAAACCATTAGGGAAAATCAGTTCATCATAACCTTTTTTGCAAACCTTTCCAGACGGTCATCTCCAATAGCAGGTCACAGAGAGATTGAGAGATTCAGCCTTGTAGATAGTCCCTAATCAATACGACTCTTGGTGCGTTATCCTCTTTTAATGACAGGGTGCTGTTTTATGTGGGCTATAACGTCCGCTTTATTATCCTGATCAGATTACATCATACCCATATTTTTCCACGCCATTCAAAGTAACAAGTATTGATTTCCAGTGATATTAGGTGGTATTATTTATTTTGAAAAATTAAATAATACTTCTGTAATGTCTATGGTTCTAAAACCAAATTTGTAAAAAATGAAATGACTTGGGATGTTGTTGGTCCATTACCATATGCTCCAAAGAAAATTAATGTACATATTAATTTACTAATGATAATCAAAGATTGCGACAATAATAGTGATTATTATAGATATAAGCCAGCTTGTATACAAACACATTATTGCTGGATTAAGGATTTGTCCAAGTTAGTCTCCAGCCAGATTATTTCTCACGAATACAATATCTATTTTTGCGATGGATGTTTAGTGAATTTTCGCTCAGCAAAATCTTTAGCCATTCATCAGAACCATGATTGTGATTATGTGTATACGACCATACCGTCAAAGGACCATACTCTTGACAAACTTATTATAAGCATTCCGGAAAACAACTTAAAATTGATATTTTTCAAACGATTCATTTGAGGTATTTATAAATTAAAAACCATCTTTTATATATTCAGTAAAATGCTCTTTTGACGATTCTCTTTTTAAGTTTGAGCTCTATTGAGGTAGTGACGCTGCAAAAGAGTCTATATTGCGCATAGAAAATGATTTAAGGGGGCTATATAATACACATTTTAAAGATTTTCAACTGACTATTGAAGAGAAAATTAACTTTCATAATACAACTATTTGTTGAATTTGTGAACGTTAATTTGAAGGTAGTGAGTAAAACAAAGTTCGCGACCATTGCCACCTGACAGGGAAATTTAGAGGTGCAGTAGAAGTTGTAATGTTTCAAGTTATACATTGGTTCCCATTGTATTCCGTAATTTATACGAATATGATTCGCATATGTTCATAAAATAGTTATACAGATATGGGGACAAAGTTGATGTTATAGCTCTAGGTAAAGAAAAATATGTGGCGTTTACCAAGAACCGTGAACAAAACACAAATATGAAAAGGAAGTGTCTAAAGTTGCGTTTTATAGCCACCTAACAAGAAAATTTAGCGGTGCAATAGAAGTTGTAATATTTCAAGTTACCACATTGGTTCCCATTGTATTCCATAATTTATGAGAGTATGATTCGCATATGTTCATAAAATAGTTATGCAGATCTGGGGACAACGTTGATGTTCGCTTACCAAGAACCGTGAACATACGGTTATGTTGACAAAAACGAAAATATGAAGAGGAAGTATCAAATATAGCAAATGGTTTATCTATTTGATCGTTTTGGAATAACAAAAATAATGATCTGGTGCGTCAAAAGGGTGTATTCATATACAGTTTCATCACGGATTTACAAAAAAAAATGAAAAACCTCAATTTTCCAACAAAAAAATATTGTTATGATGACCTAAGCCTATTACTGCTGCAAGTTATGAGGGTGCTAATCTGACACCCTACTTTTATGTGATGTTCTTTGCAAATTTTCGAGATTAATCATTAAGAATATAAAACGCCTTTTATCAAGAAGAGGTATATTTTTTCGGTGAGGATTATAGCTTTTTGTATGAATTTTTGAAACTGAATTCACGCTCAATATCTATAAACATGCATGCATGCAGCCACTTTATTCATATAATTATGATGCAGTTTGTCGTAAAATCTTTTTCAGCTTGTGTTCTGAATTTCCAACGTGAGAACTTTTTCAAAAGCTCAAAAATATCCATGTCGCAATTTAATTCCCATTGACCCATTGACCGTACCAGATTCAGCTTTTTTTCTGGACATTAAAAATTGTTATCGAACATGCCTTGAAAAAAAAATTTCATTTAGTTTTTTAACTATACTCGACGCGTCGAACAGATTCATGATTTATTTTTTTCTTGTCCATAATACAACAAAGAAAATAGAATGTCTTCATAGTGCTATGTTTGGAATCATAAAATAAGACGAATTATTGAATTATTGTTTCCGTGATTACTGAATCTGTTCGGCGCGTCGAGTATAAAATCGGTTAAACAATGGATAACTTGTTTGAAAGCATGCGAGTTTAATTTAGACTAAAATTTTAAAAATGAAGTTATTTTGTCTATATTATTGTTTTTTTATAGCTCCAAAACCTAATTGACAGCAATGTACTTAACGGTACAGTACTCGAATACGCAAACTCAGCTCTAACTTCTGCTCAAAACAATTTGGATTGGGTAAATACGTATAGTAGCAGCCTCTATGAATATTATGGAATAGAAGATGATGATACTACAACGATCGTCACTACATCGGCCGATGTAAATACTATCTAGTAATGCTACCATCATTACATCAACTGCTGAAAGTTCTACATATCAATCGTGCATATTATTAGGTTTGATGGTATTAAAAGTATACGTAATAATACTGTTAGGTTGGGGGCACTGAATCTGTTTGTAATGTTGAAATGAGTGTTAAATTAATTTGCCCCAGTTATTTTCTGGGTGCTGTAATAAATGAGGCAACAAACGAAAAATCGTCTGCCAATTCCAGTGGCGTAACCAGATCGCCACTCTGCTGAAGGTTATGCTAGAGTTTGTCGAGACAATAATTTATCTGTAACTTTAAGTTCAAATATATTTTGAATGTCAGAAGTTGTAATTATTTCCCTCTCTATTCCTCACAATACTGGTATATGCACCAGGGCCGTAGCCAGGATTTTTTTCAAGAGGTGTTTTTAGTCATTTAGTGGCGGTTCGTGATTTTATAAAGCGGCAGTGCGTTAGGTAAAAAGCTCGCCCGCCGGAGGTTTCCACCAAATTTTTAGGGTGTCACGTCCAATTTTTACCCAAAAGTCGTTAAAATCGTTTAAAAAACATGAATTCAAATTCAAATTCAAATTCAAATTTATTCAAATATGTATAAAAAATATATAAACAACAATTTGAGACTCACAGAATAATAGAAATATTCTACACTAGATTTATGTGCACCTAGCTGAATTAACAGCTGTATGTGCTCCATTACAATTTTGTATTTGAGATCAACCTTTTGATCAAATATTAGTGACTAGTTATGAATTTACAGAATAGGATTACCAAATCAAACACACACACCCATAGACACACACATACATACACATCAATCACACATAACAAATGGCAACAAACGCAATCCATGGAAAGCAAAATTTGAATCTACAATTGGTTCATTATACAAAAAATTGTGATTAAGATGCACCTAGAAAAGTCTTGTAAAAGCAGATTTTTTTTGAAAGATATATTCCCTACATGTTTTGCTGAACTTATTACGGTTTCTTATATTTCTTATGTCAGTGGGAAGTAGGTTATAAAACTTTGGCCCAAGATAGTCTATAAATCTTTGATTTAGGTTTTTATGACTCATTGGAATTTGTAAATTTTGCTGGATCCTATTCCTTGTGCAATGCTGGTGATTCATAAACTTTCTTAAAGGCTCTTCCTTATGAATATATATACAAGATGCCAGAATATACAATGACCTCACACTAAACACATCAACATTATACAACAAACATGTTGGATACCTCCTCTCTTTCTTATATATTATTTTTAATATTGTGTTTTGTATCACATTAAGTTGTCTCAACGCATTTTCACACAAACCACCCCAGACGACAATACCATACCTAATGAGAGATTCAATCAGCGCCTTATACACTGATATTACTAGTTTTTTGGTAAGGATTTCACGTAACAGATAAAACTTATGTATTAATTTTCTAATATTATTTTTCAATTTTAGGATATGACAGTCCCATCTTAAATATTTGTCGATTACAATACCCAGATATTTTGTATTTGAAACTTCATTAATATTTTCTGGAAAGGTTTCAACTGAGATCCGTGAGAAATGAGGACGGTTCGATGCCGTTATAGAAAACGCTATATAATGTGTTTTTTTCAAATTTAGTGTTAGCTTGTGTGAGTCCAACCATCTTTTAACCTTCAATAATCCCAATTCCACCATTCTCCGCACACCATCCCAACTATCACCAGAGAAATGCAACACAGTATCGTCGGCATATGATATTACCGTTCCATTGATGTTCAAAGACAAAAGAGAGTTTATATATGTAATAAATAATATTGGACCAATTACTGTTCCTTGGGGAATACCAATTTGTATGTCCATAGTGTCGCTATAAGAGTCCCTGATTTTAACCATCTGTTTTCGCCCTGTCAAATATGATTTAAAAGTTTCAAGAGCTATTCCTCTCACTCCATAATTTTCCAAGACCTCAAGAATTCCATTATGCGACACCGTATCAAAGGCCTTAGCCAGGTCCAAAAATACTGCTATGCTCTTTTTTCCGGTATTTAAACTATCTGTAATTTCTTTTATAAGTTGATACATTGCATCACAGGTACTAACTCCACCAACAAATCCATACTGACATTTTGATAATATTCCGTTTTCATTTAAAAACTTTAGAAGCCGTTCTTTAAGGCATTTTTCGAATATTTTTCCAAAATTATTAATAAGGCTGATGGGTCTATAATTATTTATATCCTTTTTGTTTCCATTTTTATGAATAGGTCTAACAACTGTTGTTTTAAAGTGAGATGGGACTATCCCAGTCCCAAAAATTAAATTTATGATATGTGTGAGTGGTGTTAAAATTTGTAAATGTACTTTTTTTATGGACTTAGTTGCAATGTTATCTAGACCAGGTGCACTATCGTTTTTTAATGAGTATATATGTTTTATAATTTCACCCTGACTAGCAGGATAGAGAAACATTGAAGAACCGGGAGTAAAGTTTGGTTTTGATCTGTCAACTTGCGGAATTCTGCTTGCCATATCAACTCCAACACTAGTAAAATAATTGTTACAGTAATCTGCCATTAATTTGTCTGATAAGAAATTTTCTCCATTACTTTGTAAATCAATATTACAGTTCTTTTTACTTTTCTCGCTATTTGTTGCATCACTGATTATTTTGTAAATACGCTTAATGTTAGTTTCGTTGCTGGTAATTTCATTTTTGTAGTAGTCATTCTTACATTTAACTATAAGTCTACTTAGAGAATTTCTATAAGTCCTAAATCGAGATAAAAGTTCTTCGTTATGGTTTAATAATAGTTTTTTTTTCATTTTGTCACGTATTTTTATAGAATTTATTATGCCATTTGTAATCCATGGTTTAAGTTTTTTGTTTTTTATAAATTTTACAGTTTTAGAAGTTCTAGCTTGATTGTATATGCTTGTAAATTTTTGGTAGAATATATTTGTTGCTGTTTCTGAATCGGAACAGTTCAAGACACACTCCCAGTCTTCACTGCATGTTAATTCTAGTAATTTATTATAGTCAGTTTTGATTAATTCGATGTACTTTCTCTCATTTATCATGGTATTCCCGCCCGATGGTGTGTCGTACACAATATTTAGCATAACAGGGTAGTGATCTGTCAAATCTGAATTCAGGACATAAGATTCACATTCCATACTTTTAACCTTAAGTTTTTTTCGAACAAAAATATGATCGATGCAAGATGAAGTTGTTGCTGTGACTCTAGTGGGACAGGTTATATATGGGAGAAAGCCAAAACGACTCAGTGTTGACAGATAGGTGTTAACATTTTCACTATTACTATTTTCACAGATATTTATGTTTATATCACCCACAATTATCTCAATTTGGTTTTCTAAGCTATTAGCAAAATGATTTTCAACATCCCTTATAAAGTCTAGATCATTAGTAGATGGGGGTCTGTAAATACAAGTAATTCCAAAAGTGATGTTTTGAATGGAAAGTGTAATTTTACACAGAGTTACTAATGATGTTTCTAACTGACAATCAGTTATATCCACATTTAAGTTATTTTTTGAAAAAATAACAATGCCATCATTTTTATTATAGGTGGCATTGTTATAATAAAAGTTATATCCAGGGATGCTGAAGTCCTCACCTGCTAGTCTAAAACATTCACTTAATACTCGTAAGTACTTATCGATTCCAGAAGAGTAAACCATTAAAGCAGATTGTAACTACAAATCAATAAAGTTAAAAAAAAATCATGAGAAGTTCGAAAATGTTAAAAAATACAGCGGTTTGATGCCAAAAAAGGGTTACTACTGTACATCTTTTTGTCGGTGGTTAGCACCTCGACTTTGCCGTTTCCTAGGTTTTAAAGCAAAATTCCATTCGCCTGTTTTTGGCCACAATACATTTTTCAATATCTTTTTCATCACACATCAAACACACACACTTTCATTTTATGTTTATAAAAACGTCAAGAAAACGAAAAACACCTTTTGACACTGTGTTGAAATATCGGTGATGTCGTCAGACATTACTGCAAGAAGAGAACTTTTGTCAATTTCTTGCAAATTGTGTTCTCTGCATACTTCAAACATACATTGCAACAAACGCGCGATTCACTTATACCTGATGTTTATCTAGAACCGAATTAATATTTCTACTATAACCAGTAGATTATGCAGTTTTAAAAACACCCCTTATTTGTTAACCGAATAACTCTTTCAATTATGTCCATGAAGAGGAAGCTATTATATGGGACACGTACCCATATAATTTTAATGTGTATACTATTTGAAGCAACCAACCGATTTTGCTTAACTGTTTCATTATGAATATTTATTTGATCTGATAAGCCTTACAATATTTAAGCAAGATTTTTGTAATAAGCGATAACTCAGCGCGGCGCGGGGTAGCGCGATTTTTTTTTTCAATTGATTTTAGTCCTGCAGCAGGCTGCCAAAAAGGTATACACTGTTGACCGGTCGACCGCGGTTGACGTTTTGGCTAACCCTGTTTTAGATAATAAAATTATCTGAAGTTTCGGAGATTTCGGGGGGTGTTTGAACACCCCAAACACCCCCCCCCCCCTAAATACGGCCCTGATATGCACCTGGAAGCTCCTAAGGTAGATCAACATAATATAAGACAAGTTGATGATATATCCCGTGTGTACCATGAACCATCACATTGCATAATAAACCATCAGATACAACGATACATCAAAATTATTTACATTCAGTATAATAGGAATTATCATACCATAACATCGCTAGATCATTGAATAAAGAACAAAATCGAAATAATCAGACTGCAGCAAATGGTCATTTAGTTTATGTTGTTGATAAAATCGTAACCAATGAACCTAAAAGGAAAGCTATTTCATCATTCTGTTAACAACCTAAAGAAAATAAGAATTTGATTAAAACTAAGCTTTCTGCTTCAGCAATTAGAGTAATGGAACCCAAAAGAAAACGAACTTAAGGCCGCCAGTCGAGAATGAATAATTTAATGGTTGTTAATCTCCCTGAGGGCGATGATGGAGTGCAGATACCTAAACCATTTGAGGTACTGACTGTGAATTCTCCTGTGTGTAACGTTGTACCTGAAGGTTTATTATACAATATCAAAACTACTAGTCAAGAAAACTAGGATTGAAAAGAAGGACAAGAGCTTAACTCTAAATCAGCGCTAGTATGCTGCTAGCATAGAGCCGTGGCATTCCTGTTATTAGATAAAAAAAACCATCATATCTTGGGATTCTAAAAACGTTTCGATTTTCAGAAAGTCAGACGTCTTCGTACAAAGCCGGAGTATCTTTTGGAATTCGTCCCAACTTATAACTACGAGATCATCATCTTTCTGAGAATCTATATCTTCTATTATATTTTTTCGATGACGATTATTGTGAAATTCACTTGTATTATTAAGAAAACTTAACATCAGCTTCCTCTCCCTCAAAATGAAAATAAGAAATAAATCTAAAGGAGAATTTGTATACGTAATTTAAAAGTTAAATAGATACTTTTAACGCACGCATATTCGAAATAACAGATTTTTCTGCGATTATATTTTTTCGATGAAGATTCCCGTGAAACTCGCGAGTATTATTTAAAAAACATATCAGGTACGTCTCCCTCAAACTGAAAATTAAGAATGAATCTAAAAGAAAGTTTGTATACGAAATTTCGCAGTTAAATAAGTACTTCTAACACAGGTAAATCTGAAACAACAGATTTCTCTCTCATTATAATTTTTAGATGACGATTATTGTGAAACTCGCGCGTCTTATTAAAAAATACGACATCAGCTGCCTTTCCCTCAAAACTGAATAAGGAATGAATCTAAAATAAAATTTGTATACGTAACTGACGAGCTAAATAGCTACTTCTAATGCACGTATATCTGAAATGACAGATTTCTCTCCCACTATATTTTGTTTTGAAACTCGCGTGTGTTATTTAACACACGACATCTCAATCCCTCAAATTGCAAATAAGGAATGAAAATTGCAAATAAGGAATGAATCTAAATGAAAGTTTGTATACGTAATTTACAAGTTAAATAGGTACTTCTAACGCACGTACATCTGAAATAACAGATTTCTCTTCCATTATATTTTTTCGATGACGATTCTTTTGAAACTCGCGTGTATTATTCAAAAAACACGACATCAGCTGTCTCTGTCACAAACTGAAAATAAGGAATCAACCGAAACGAAAGTTTGTATGCATAATTTACAAGTTAAGTAGGTACTTTTAGCGTACGTATATCTGAAATAACAGAATTCTCTTCCATCATATTTTTTCGATGACATTCTTGTGAAACTCGCGTGTATTATTTGAAAAACAGGACATCAGCTGTCTCTTCCTCAATCACCTCTGTTGGCTTGCGCATATTTTTCTTCGCGTTCACTTGTAAATGCTTACGTATCATTTTGTGAAAATGTTGCGAATTTCTCAGACAGCTGCCCCCAAGCTGGGATAACAATTGTCGGAGACTTTAATCTTCCTCATTCACTGTGGGAAAGTGACAATCTTCGAGAGTTCCTGCTTCAGCCGCTGCAATGCCATCGAGAAGTAGAGTTATTGAATGTGACATTCAACCTGTGTGGATTTCACAATTTATATCAGCTAAATTCTATGATAAATGCTTTCAATGCCATATCTGGACTTGATACTATTTCTGGACTGTGCTTGTGCATTTGGAGAACCTGACGAATACATTCTGCCTCTGGATTTATACTACGCTCCTTTGGGTTACCCAGTTTGTTAAAACTGACTAAACTGACTTTAGCTCATTAAATCAGTGGTTGGGAGGTATTTGTTGGGATGATGTTTAGGATAATGCGCATTTAGTGGCTGAGCTGTAGCGGATAGCATCGAGTAAGTTTCCTAAACGATATTCTCCTCGACTTAAACCTTCCGAAAAAAGAAAGCGCATAAGCAATATAAAAAAGGTGGTCTTCTAAGAGATTATTACGAATTTTCGACATTAGGATAACTTTGCAAGTCAGTGGCAGAAAACCCCAAACATTTTTGGAACTACGTAAATTCTAAGCGTAAATGGAATGAAATGCCTGCTAAGTTTCATTACAATGAGGAGAGTAGTTCCTCGGGTATGAAAATACCAAACATATTTGCCGACTGTTTTTCTAGGATGTTAATATAAACAGTTCGGACTCTTCCAATATAAACATTACACAATATAATATTTCTATATCAGATGTATATACTAATTTACATTCCAAAAAAAAAAAAAAAAAAAAGAAAAAAAAACATTCCTTGGACCCACATAAGGGTTCTGGTTTCGATGACTTAACGCCATCTCTTATCAAATATTGTAGTTTTGCCTTAATACGGCCATTACACATTATATTCAACACGTCTATGATCTTTCGAAAGTGCCCGGAATTTTGAAAGACCAGCTTGTTAACTTCTGATAATAATAATTATGGAATTCCAAACTAGGCCATCTAAATTTTTGGTGGCGCCTTCGCCATTTTGCACAGACAACTCAAACGGATTAGCATGCAAAATTGAATTCTAGTGAAATATTTTTTGACATTTTGGTAAACAAAAATAATTATAAATTAAAGCAGACGCCCGGAGCTGAAGGCGACGTTACAAAAGAAAAATATAAATAAAACTCAATTTAGGAATAATATAATAAGGTTGCAGATACATTAAAAACATATTATTTTTTTCTTAGATTATTTCACTTTTCTGGCTCTCATATTTTTCTTAAAATTTCATTATTTTTCTTATGTTTTTCTTTCAGTTGCGCAGGGCAATTCTTGCCAAGTTAGCGCGATAAATTTCCTAGTGTCAAATGTTTGAATAATAAACTTTTATTTGTTGTTTTTTGCAAATTAATATGAAACCGGGACATAAAGCTAAAGCGGCCCGACCGGAATTTATGCTCCAAGCCGGAACTGTCCCATTAAAGGGGGCGCATGGTAGCCCTGACGATTGCAGACAAGTAGCGAGTGAAGCGAGCGGAGGGCCATGCAAAGCCATAATAATACCTATTACTCGAGAATGTGTGCTGTGTTGTACTGGACAATGGCTTTACGCCCACGGTTTACGTTAGTCAATTTTAAACGGTATTAAGTTCTAACATCCTCGATTTCTTCTTTATTCTTGGCACTTGTCCAATAAGTTGTTTAAATAATCTTGAATTGAAGCTAACACTTTCTATTAATTCACTTACACCCATTTTAGCAATAAGCATAAACGAAACATTCACACATAGGTTAAGATGTTACAGCAAAAATGCTTGATATGTAACAGTCTAGATATCCGATTGAGTGCTATCGTGCAAGTCGCAATGAAGCGATAGTCGGCATGTAGACTGGATATCCTAAGGCTATGGTCTCCAATTTTTACGCCATGCGCTACGTCTAGCGTGCCGCGACGTTGCCTACGGCGTGAATACGCTACTTGTAACTTCACGTGGTCACTTGAAAAGTTGCAGCGCTTACGGAGAGTCGGCTTTTTAGTAAGTACAAGAATGGATACAAAAATTTTAGCGCTTCTTTTGCTAGAAGAAGAAGAGGATGACGATTACCTTATGCAAATGTCACTGGCGAAAGAAAGGCGAAGGAAGCACGAGTTATTTGTTACAAGAAATACAGAAGGTTGCTTTAATATGTTGCTAAAGCACTTAACCCATAACGATATTAAGTTTGTTGAATATTTCCGTTTATCCAATTTATGAAGGTGCTAGATCTTGTTAAAAATGATATATCAAGACAACCATCTAAGAGATACCAGAAACCGATTTCAGCTGCAGAAAAATTAGGCATAACTTTAAGGTAAGACATTTATTATAACCACATATAATTAGAATCGTCTGAATTATAACCACATATAATTAGAATCGTCCGATGATTAAACTGGAGTTGCTCCATAATAATTGTTTTTAGTCGAAAAGCAAGTCGAATTATCTGAAGACAATGGAGCTGCAACACACTGTCGTGGTGGTACTGTCATAACAATTGACTGGTTTGTCGCTACTGAAGGTGCAACTTCTGGTTCTTGAAGTAATTTAATTTGGGTTTCAGTCACTAGCTGACACACTTTGAGTCTAACAACTGCCTGTGCATGTGGTGGAAAAGTATCAACAACATCGGCCATTGAATCAAAAAATTTTTTTATTGGCGTTTGAACCGGCGCAGCAGGAGTTTTTTCCAGAAGTCTTTATAAACAAGAGATCGTTTAGCTTCCCTTTTGTTAAGTATGTCCAACGCTGAATTTGCTTTAATATTTTTTCGCTTTGGTGCTTGTATTAATTCCTCATGTGCATCTGGTATTTGTGTTGGCCTTTGAGTGACCCTTGTTGTGACCTCGTCAGCGTGGTCATCGTCGAGTAATTGGTGCTCCTGTATGTCATCTTGTGTGTCGTCATGTATGACATTCTGTTCACTATTCTCCTCTGCCATAGGTGATGCTGATGGTATCTGCGGACTTTCGGCTTCGACACTTGCTATGGTCTCACTACAAAGATCAAAAAATACATGTAAATTAGATTAAAAAGTTTTGCATCACCTTGAATTTTTGAAATCAAATCTAAGCCAGTACAAAATTGTTTTTAAAAAAATATTCTTTCAATTTAAAACAAGGTTATGCAAAACTTTTGAATCTATGTGTACTATACGCATTTTATCAACCTACAATGAACTAATAACAATATGTTAATAGTATATTATTTTATATGGAGGAAAAGTGATACTTTTCATGGCGCGCTTGTGTTTAACAGCCGAACGGAGTGAGGCTGGTAATAGAGAGCAAGCCATGAAAAGTAACTTTTCCTCCAAATAAAATATGCTGTTTTTTCTTCAGATGTCGACAAATTAGTGCAAAAACATCTCTTTTTAATAGTAATAATAATAATTATTAAAGATGTGGGTTCGCAAGGCGTAGACCGGTGTCGGTGAATAGGCACAGGTTGTTGCTATAGTAATGTAACATAAAGCTGTCAGTGGACACTGTCAACAATAATTATTTTTTTAAAATCGCGTCTCCGATTGCGTTTTAATTCCGTATTGATAAGCTGTTATTGAGTAAGTTCGATTAAATAATAACCAATTTGTTCCTAAATTAGGGATTTTTAGAAATGCAGTGGACAAATTGAGTGATAAATACAAATTTTAGTTTAATAAGTATCTATGTTGCTATGACAACACTTTTACCTCCGCCGGCGGAAAAGTGAAAAGTAAAGCTCCGGCGGCGGCGGAGGAAAAACGAAACTTCACGGCCGCCTACACAGTCAAGTAATGACGGATTTACTGACGTTTGAAGAAAAAATATATTACCGTCTATCAAATAGGCTATCTGATAAAAATGACATTAACATTCCATATTCTCAAATTGTATTTATTCGTGCTGAGCCAGTTCCCAAGTCTTTTTTCTTTTTATTATATTGGTCCCGAAGACTTTTCCATCGCTTTTTGCATTCTGAAACTAAAAGCATATTTTCTTTTTTAGGTATTTAGCTACTGGAGAAAGTATGCGGTCACTGGCTTTTCAGTTTAGAATATCACATAACTATCTATCCGTTATTATAAAACATACATTAAAAAACTTGTGCAAGCACCTGAAACCTATATATCTGCCAAATATAACGGAAGATATTTTAAGAACTGCTGCCAACAAGTTTATGTCAAAATGGAATTTTCCTTGTTGTGGTGCGATTGATGGCAAGCACTGCCATATAAAGTGTCCTCCCAACGCAGGATCCCTTTATTTTAATTACAAAAATTTTTTCTCTATTGTTTTGCTGGCTATAGCAGATGCCGACTATAAATTTTTATGTGTGGACATGGGCTCTTATGGAAAAGAAGGCGACAGCGGAATATTTTCTAAATCATTCATGGGAAGACAGATCGAAAATAACAGATTTCCGTTTCCCCCTGACTCTCAGTTACCTGGAACAAACATATTTGTACCTCAGTTTTTAGTTGGAGATGGTGGATTTAAATTGTTGTCTCGTTTAATGAAACGATACCCTTTTTCCCAAAGCCAAGAAGATATTGAAAAAAGACAATTCAACTATCGGCTCAGCAGAGCTCGTAGAACCGTTGAAAGTGCCTTTGGAATTCTTGCAAACATATTCAGAATTTTTCACACTCCTATACATATGGAACCAGATACTATAGACACTCTTATTATTGCATCTTGTTGTCTTCATAACATGCTCATAACAGACAAAAATATTCATTTTGATAATATCAACAAGAACAAAATGCCAGCTCAAAATATGATACCTTTAAGACAAGCAGGAGGGGCCGAGGTTGTTTCAGCAGTGAATATTAGGAACGAAATAAAACAGTACATTTGTTCACCACAGGGACGGCTAACTTGGCAAAATTAATAAATATATTGTTTTATACCCCGTACACAATGGTTAAAAAGATAGCTTAAGTATGAAATTAACAAATAAAACTTACCTGGTAAACCAACAACTTCACTTATTTTTTCCCAACATTTATGTTTTTCTATGTTATTTTTATAGTTTTTATCACTAGCATCATACAATGACCTATAGTTTTTCACCATCTCAATTAATAACTCATCTTTTTCTTTATTAAACTTATTCATTTTGGTGGTACTTCACTTTTTTGTCTCGCGTGCGTGACGTTATAACACTCATAATTGACACAAGAAGCCGCGCACACCATCTAGACGCGGCACGCAGCACTCGAACGCCGCGTACGACGTGCAAGAGAGACAATACCGATTTATTAGCATTTGCAGCATATAGACACGGCGTATAGCGTGACGCTGTATGCGACCTATGACGTTTATTGGAGACCAGCGCCTTACAGGCGTAGCCGACTATATCAAAATCGGCCTCTCCTATTGGTCGATCCATCTCGTATTACAATATGTCTTCGTGATGCAATCAATTTGTCGCAAGAGCTCTCGTGGTGTAGAGGTTTAGATAGTTGGGTCCCACCTGGAAGGCACGGGTTCGAACCCCGTTGCTTTTTTTTATTTTTTTTTTAAATTATGTTTCTAAATAGTTTTTTTTCTTGATTTTGGGTAGGTCTTGGATTAGATTGGGTTAGCACCGGGTTAGTTTCCTCTTCTTGGGCCCACGTAGCGAGCGAAGCGCGCGGAGGGCCATGCGGATCGACCAATAGGAGAGGCCGATTTTGATATAGTCGGCTACGCCTGTAAAGGATCTTAAAATGCCTATGACGTTTATTGGAGACCAGCGCCTGCTACATCTGAACATGCGTCCTGCGTACTTATTGCCGTCATCAATGTGGTGTTCAACATTTTTCGAAATAAATGTCGATAACTTCAAAATGGCTGAACGGATCTTAATAAGCTTGGAATCATTAAAAAGAGCTTTCCTTAGGCTATAAACCGTGCCTTGAGTGGGGTGATTGCGATTTCTTACCTAGTCGCTAGGGGGGCGTTTTCTAACATAACCGCAAATAAGTCACATTTTCTCAAAAAATTTAAATGCAACGACCACTTTTTTTAACAAAAGACAGCCAAATAAGAGCCTAATACGTCAGTGAAAACCGCATCTCGATATCTCTTACCTAACCCAAAATATAAGTAAAATAAATCAAAACTCGAAATAAAATAGGATTTTGGGACATTTTTTTCGGAAGATCCGTTGTTATTAAATCCTAATTATCCTTATTTTACCACAATATATAATAATTTACTGCGAAAATACCGACATTATAATTAAAATCTCAATAATAATGAATATTCAGTCAATATGAGTGAATATTGCCTTTCTGTCCACACAAAATTCGAACTGTTTTAAAGAAACCAAATAAGCTAGCTGCAACAGTTACATTATCGTACCATTGAAAATAAGCACGAAACTTCTACGGGTGGAAAATTTATATTTTCTACAAATAAGGCCACTAAAATATCTCACACCGGGTGGCAAACTAAGAATGGCCGGCTATGTCTCAAAAACTAGTTATCATAGAGCTTTGGGTAAAAACGCTTCAGAGAAAAAGCAGGAAATTATTTTTGAGATTCCAAAATGCCCGCTAGAGGGTGTAACAGTCATAACCAACTGTAAAATAAAAATTTTCTTCGCATTTTGACTGATTAGCCGGTATCGAAAATATCTGCACTTAAATTCTTACACATCTCCTGATACTTTTCGTTTGCAGAACGAAAACTAATATTTGTTATTATTGATAATATTAAAAAGAAAAGAGTCACTATTTGAAAATTATTCTGATAAACACCCAGAAACACTATTTTAGATGAAATAAATGACGTCTACATAAATCTCTGTCCTGATCTAAACACAAATATAGATATCATTCATAAAAATATCCCTGTTCATACAAACACTTTATTTTTAAAACGAACAAGTGCAATGATGCATACATTATACATTATATGAAAATTAAAAAATAAAAAGTCAGTAGGACAAGACCAAATCCCTATCATCTTAATAAAGAATGTACCTAGCAGAAGAAATTGCTGAACCACTCTCATACATAATTAATTTAATGCTTACCACAGGAGTATTTCCAGATATACTCGAAGTGGCGCAAGTAATTTCAATCTACAAAAAGGAGGAGGCTTTTGAAATTAAAAATTTTCGGCCTATCGCCCTTTTGAATAACTTTAGCAAAATATTCGAAAAAGTAATTTATTAACGTGTCATTTCTTTTTTTGAAACCGAAAATTGAAAATTTCAAAATGGATTTAGAAAAAAGAAAATCACCACAAGAGCAATTTATCAAGCTGGTACTAAAATTCTTTGGTTCTCTTAATGCTCGGAATGAGACTATGGCAATGTATTTAGATCTATCGAAAGGATTCGATAGTGTCAACCATGAGGTACTACTATCAAAACTAGAGGGATATGGATTGAGGGGAAATCCTTTACACTTTACAGCTAATGACATCTGGTTTTTAAACACAACAATAAATTATTGAAAGATCAAAAGGGGAAATATTAACATTAACCACTAGTCTTGTTAAAAAGGGAGTACCGCAAGTATCAATCCTTGGACCACTACTTTACATTATTTACACAAATGAGATTACAATCATAACCAATCAATTTACAATTCAGTTTGCAGATGACACCTCAATAGTTTTTTCGGCGGGATCATTGGACGAGCTAAACAATAAAATTCATATTACGTTAGATTCCTTGCAGGAATGATTTAATTCAAATAATTTGGTTCTTACTGTTGAAAAAACTCAAATAATCCATTTCTCTTATAGAAAAGATTGTGATCCTACTATGTTTGCTCGTGATAAGGGTCCAGCCATGAATACTACAATATCAACAAGCTTTTTGGGGATGAATGTGGATTATCGGCTGGACTGGAGTGCTCATATTGACTATTTACCAGGTCAAATATCTAGGCACTGCTATGCCTTAAGGCACTGGTCTCCAATAGACGTAGATCGCATAGCGTCATGCCATACGCCGCGTCTGTATGATGTCTATGGAAACGAATCGGTACGTTCTCTATTGCACGCCGCACGCGACCTTTCGTCGGCGCGGCGGCGACGGCGACGCGACGTACCGATTCATTTCCATAGACAGCATACATGGCGTGACGCTTTATTCGACCTACGGCGTTTATTGGAGACCAGCGCCTTAGGGTATTAGCACGGGATATAAATGTTGTTGAGCATGAGCATTAGCAGCATAGCAGAATACATTCAATCTAAACTGAGGTATGGAGTTGTAATTTGGGGTGGCAGTGCTGAGGCCGAGAGAGTGTTTATTGCACAGAAAGGGTGTTTAAGAGCAATTTTTACCAATCATCAAACAGTCAGCTGTAAACCTATATTTAAAGACCACAATATCTTAACCCTCTTTAGTCAATATATCTTAGATGCAACATTGTTTGTGAAGCAAAATCCTGACCTCTTTCTGGATAACATGAGGAGTCATACATACAATACAAGAGGAAGGACTGATCTCGCCAATGTTAAAAGCAAATTTACTTACATCCAAAAAAAATTTCAATTTTCAATAAACTACCTTCAGAATGGAAAAAATTTGCAACCAAATAATTATAAGCATAAATTAAAGCACCACTACTACTCCGTGGAGGAATTTTATGGTGACCAGTTTGATTAAACTTGAAATTTTAGTGGTTATTATTATGTAATTGTAATTGTATGTGTTTAAGTTAAATATCCTTTTGTTTTATATTTCGTATTTTTTCTTATTATTTTAAGATTAGCATCAGGTGTTTTATTATTTTTTATTTTTTATTTTGTAATATGACATGTTCTACGTCCAATTGGGCAATTGATTGCATATGATTATAGTATGATTGTATATGTTATGGAACTACTAAATGCTATGAGTAGAGTATTATTTTATTGTTGCAAATTTGTTATTTTTTAAATTAAAATATTTTTTAAATAATAATATTTTTGTCAATGGTCAAGCCTACTTGGGTTAGTAAACGAATAACGTTGGCAGATATCATAAAGTTCGGTTGCACTCAATGATTAACGTTCGAATTTCTTGAAGACCAAGTGGTTTATCGATATCAAACAAGTAATACCTTTTTTCCTTAAAAATTACCAGTTTATTAGATTTTTTATTCAAAATCGCGATAAAGTTTTAAAAACATCGATGCATCGTTGCCATCCCTAATTATCATTGTATTGAAAATAAGCACGAAATTAAAATTTTTTCCACATAAAGACCCAAAAATATCTCATACACTATAAATAGCTGCAATCTTAATATGATTGAAATTTAGGTATCGCCATTATTATCTTTGCAATTTAGTTTTCTATACTTGCTTTCTTTCATAAGTCCGAAGTTTGTGTGGATACAAGGGCAATCAATATTCATATTGAATGAATATATATTGTGGTAAAATAATGATAATTAGGATTTAATAGTAACGGGTCTACCGAAGCATTATCCCAAAATCGGAGTTTTTTTTGAGTTTTGATTTCTTTTACTTATTGTAATGCCCCTATTGTTGTTACAAGTACATTAGTTTGTTTAGTTTGTTATAAATATATTATTGTGCATGACTTCGTTCTCTTAATAAGATTATATCCTAATAAGCAATTTAAGATTATTACGCAACCACATAAATTTAGTGTATGAATGTTTATTTAGAGTCTAAGACGTAGACGTTATATAAGAGCTGACCTTATTTGTTTACATTATCGGGACGACGAGAACCGGGTTATGTAATTTAGGCACGTTTGAAAAATAAAAAGGGAGAATACAGTTAAACACAACACGGAAAGGTGTATTATTTATGTCTCCTAACATTTCAGAAGTCGGGATAAAATCGAGACTTTTTTCTCTACACCCACGCGTCGTTATGTACAGCGATAGTGAAAATAGTGACGGTCATTCGCGTCGTGAAAGACATTCCAAAGAAAATTTGGAACGGGCACCAAAAATCGTGGAAAATGTGCAACCACCACTTAATGACTCATCGTCCAGTGATAGTGACACGGTGCCACCGCCATCCGCACAAAGACCAAGCAAAAGACGACGAATTGATGAACTAATTACCAAAAAAGTGTCCGAGATAATGCGTCAGTTCCACCCGAAGAGTATTCGCGACCCTGAAAGTGAATCTGCTGGACTGAACCTTTCAAAAACCGATATTGTGCCAAATTTCGATCCAGAAGATGGTGACGTCACATCTCGCAATTGGCTCAATAAAATCGAGCAACTTGCTGAAATTCACGGATGGAATGAAACTACCAAATCCTACTTGATGCAGTCCAGCTTGAAAGGCATCGCTAAAACATGGTACAACGGAATAAAGAACTACAATAAATCTTGGGAGGAATGGAAATGCGCCATTCTAACTGCATTTCCGTCCCATGAAAATTTTGTTGACAGTTTGAAACAAATGCTTCGAAGAAAAAAAACAAGTAATGAGACGATGCTACATTACTATTATTCTAAGTGCTCCTCAATAACGAAATGCAACATATCGGATTTTGATGCAGTCTCGTGCATCATTGATGGACTTCCTTTGGATCTACAATGTACAGCAAAATCTGGGAATTTCAAAACTCCTGACGAGCTCTTTCAAGGCTTTCTATGCAAAATGGATAACGATGAAAATTCAGCGTCAACCACACTAAAACGGGACAAACAACCTCAAGAAGCGTACAATAATAAATGCTTTGTCTGCAAAAAGCCTGGTCATTTGGCGACAAATTGTTACTACCGAGATGCTAATGCCGCCGAACCGTCTGGTTTAGGAAACAGCTTCAAGAATACACCTCCGAAACGATCCGAAATCCACAAATTCAACAGAAAACCAGAATACAGACCATTCCTTGCCAAGCAATGCGAGCACTGCAATAAGATGGGCCATCTGAAAGAAGACTGCTGGCACTTGGACCCAGCAAAGGTGCAACTACTTCAAAGGCAAGTACCTAATAACATTTATTTTATAGACGTTTATTTAAATAACGTGTTAAGTAAAGGATATCTAGATTAGATACAGGTAGTCAAATTAAGGTGGCCAATTCTTCTTTGTTAAACAAATTATTAAATGTAAAATTAGTTACCTCAACAGTAATACTTAAAGGTTTTGGAAATCAAACCGTATTACCCATTGGAATGACATATTGATTTTAAATTTAAAAATTTTGTTATAAATTCTTGTGTTCATTTTGTGGAGACGGATACGGGCAACATTGAAGTAATAATCGGCCAACCTATAATTAATCAAAGATATCATCATGAGTGTTCATGGAGAAAAATTGATACTAAATAAATTAGAAAATATTACCTCATACACAATCAAATTACACGAAAATATTTCTATTCAACCACATTCTACTTCAACAGTGCCTGTTAAAGTCTATAATAACAACGAAAACAACATAATCTATATTCCCTCTCGAACTAATGATTATTCCGAACATTATTCAATTCTAACCACTATTATGAAAAATCCAATTGAAGCACTTACTGTCACCAATACTGGCTGTAAACCGTTAATTTGGAACGAAGCTTAAAGAACAAATTATGCTATAAACATAAAAACTATTACCCACAAAATCAGCTTCCATAATAAACAATCATTATTGTTCGAGCTATCAGTAGAATACCTCTGAACATAATGTATAAGAAAGATAATTAATAAACAATCATTATTGTTCGAGCTATCAGTAGAATACCTCTGAACGTAATGTATAAGAAAGATAATTAATAAACAATCATTATTGTTCGAGCTATCAGTAGAATACCTCTGAACATAATGTATAAATAATTAATAAACAATCATTATTGTTCGGGCTATCAATAAAATACTTCTGAACATGATGAATAAAGTCAACTTATCTCGTATGTATAATACGCATAATCGTCATGGTTCGAGCTATTATTTAGAGTACCTCGCGGAACCTGACGGATAATAAACAATATTTAAAAAAGAAAAACTAAAAAAGACCCATATACAAATACATATTGGATGTGTTACTAATTATTTAACATAATACAAGTAATTGCTATACAAACGTGCATATTTTATACAACAATTTATATTGCCTAAACAACCTACTTTGTCTAAATTTATTTTTCAGGGGGCCTTCACAGAGTCTGCCCAAAAGAAGACGAGGAAGTCTGAATATACAGGATGGCCGAATGTAATGCCCCTATTGTTGTTACAAGTACATTAGTTTGTTTAGTTTGTTATAAATATATTATCCTTCGCATCTCCGCCGTCCCTCATTACACTTTGTAGTATACAACTTTTTCCCAATCGGTACAATTTTTAAAGAAGTTATCTAAAAACATGGTGATTCAGCCGACCCTGGCTAGCCGCTCGAGCTCATCGCCTTGATGCGTCATTACAATTTTGTACCGGTCGGTGACAAGCAAGAATCCGTAAATCGGTTCTTTCTTTTGGTTTTAAGAAGAAAAATGCCTAGAAATCGTATTTCTAGTATAGTGAAGTGTTAGTGATACGTCTTGCTCGCAAAGGAGGCGAAAAAAGGGGGCAATATTCATCGGAAGAAGCGAATCAGGGGGTGAGTCCATATAAGATTATATGCCAAAATTTCAAATATACATAAATACCTGGTTATCTTAAATATATAAAAACAGAATCTCTCGTACAAAAGCAAACTAAATGTGTATAATACTAAACTGTAGTATTATGAATAAATATGACACTTGTAACCCTTTTATTTTTTATGTAATAAAATTTAAATGGAAAATACTCTCAAACTTCTAAAACTAACTATACTTATTAGAATAAAATAGAGTGCGAATGGGTTACAGTCAAAAAATGAATCAGTAAAAAAAAATGAAATGTGCTCACTGCGATTTGAATTATACTAACAAACTGTTATTTATATACGAGGGCATGACAAAACATTGCTACATTTGTCGTCTGTGCACAATTACACAGAATCAAACAATATATTCGGAATTGGAATATATTATATCGAAATGAATATAAGTAATAAGCAACAGTTAACGATACGAGCTATTCGAACCGTTCTCTAGTAATCTCGTCTAATCGTGCATCCTACCAAAGAAATACTATTCAATCACAAAAAGTGTTTACATAACACAATCAAAAGGCTGACTAAGGAAATATATATCGGTCGGCCTGCACATTTATTAATGTTTTACATAGAATAAAACGTTTATACCATATAAAGGAATATAAAAAATAGAAACAAATGGTTATAATGCCTTCGTATTATCACGTTTTCGATATTTGATCCCCGTATAGGGCACATGTGGGACTATAAACTACAATTCGATTCGATGCAAATATTGCAAAACAAAAAACAAAGTTATATTTAATTATGATCCACTGACTCATACTGCAGATCTATATGAAAATTTAAGAGTATGGCAATTACATAAGGTATTAAAATTTGAACAGAATAAACTTATCTACAGGATAATAAATAAAACTCAAAAATAAAATATTATCATAATATTTTCAAAGGATATTCATAGCCACAATACTAGAGAGTTTATAGGAAATCATACTGTTATTATTACTAAAATGCAATTATCCTCAATACCAGTGTTCAAAAACACTGTCTAGAGGAATAAGGACTATGTATATTGTAATTATTGTTATTACTGTATTAATAAACAGGTGAGGGAAAAAATTGGAGTAAACATTGCTTGCAGGAGATGTTAATAAATAATAATAATACCTATTTACAAATTCGCATTTGCAGATGCGAATAACTTTTAACTAAAATTGGCCTTCACACTTGCAGATGTGAAAGGCCCCCAACAGCCTCCACCCCAGTAGGTATATTATGTAAGAGTAGTTAGAGGCACACTATATCCCTACATTTGGTGATGTAAAGGATATATGTACTGACAAAAATAAAACGGTATAGTGCTATGTATTTGCAGATACAAAAACAAATAACCACCATACTATTGCAACCCTCTTACATAAAATCATTGCATTGGAGGTAGCGAATTATTACACTCTTGGTTTCTATTCAAAACAGAAATTACAGTATTTGCAGATACTGTAAATATGCTAAAAAAATCGTTGCATTTGCAGATGCAGTCGAAAGCATAACCAGGGTTAAGCAGCAAGCAAAAAGGTGAATAGTTCGTTGTATTAGCAGATACAATCGACCGTGAACATATTCATGAACCTATTTTTCTGTTCAAAAACAGAAATTGCAGCATTTGCAGATGCTGTAAATAGGCTAATAGATCGTTGCATTTGCAGATGCAATCGATATCATAAGTAGCAAAACCAAGGAAACTCTTTTGCATTTGCAAATGCATTAGAAGATCATCTCACGCTAGCTGAGGAAATAACTTATCCGAATCAAGACTTACCAACATCAGAAGCACCAGATGGTCCTGAACGAAGTAACGAACCACCTAACTGTGTAGGTGTAGGCAAAAAAAAAAAACAAAAAAAAAAACCGACGAAATCACACCTGCGAGGCCAGAACTACATACTCAGATAGTTTAGATGGGACAATTACTTATTAAAAGGACTAAAAGATAAAAAAAAACAAAAAAAAAAACAAACAGTATGATAGAGAAATATCCACCAGCTGCCAACTGCAATGCCCTCAGACCATCAAAATTAAATCTCGAAGAGAGTACTAAATCCTGCCAAGACAACTACTGTATCAATTACAGAAACAACTATAGTCCGTGGGATTAGTGCCTTAGCCCTCCCTTTCAATAATTTAATTAGCCAACCGTCTGAACTAGAATTATACGTTCAGAAATTAAAGGTAAACAGTTCAATAATAGAGTGGGTACAGGATTATAAAATCCCTTTCAATAGGACACTACTCCGGTTAGCAAAGTAGAAGACTACATAGGACGGCAAAAAATTTTATTTCAAAATACGCATTCTTGGGGAAAACTGATCTCTTAAAGATGCATATTTCCTTATCCCTATGCACAGTAGTCAAAAAAGTTGTTAAGATTCGTTTTTTGCAACGTACTATACCAATTTAATTGTGTTTCATTTGGTTTATGTACAGCTCCATATCTTTTCACAAAACTGAAACCAGTTGTAAGATATGTAAAATTAAAGGGTATAACTGTACTCTACTACTTAGACAATTGGCTAGTTATTGGTAATTCAAAAGAGAATTGCTTAAAAGTATAAATAAAATTACACAAACATTACAAGATTTAGGTTTTATATAAATTCCGAAAAAAGCGTAGGTAGTTATTCCCCCGCAACCATGCTCATTTTTGGGGTTTATACAAGAGAAAAGGGACCTACTGGCAGAACAGTCTATTATCTTTTACCCTGAAAAATACTTACTCACATCTCCTTGCAGAGAGAAACAACCATTGTGGAAGAAAATTTCTCTGGCTGTAGGGAAATTAGGAAGTTTCCTGAGAAATTAAACTGATTATTTTTTTTATCCGATCGGACGAAAAACGACACCTTTCCGATGTGTTTTCTCACCGCAAAAGTCATGATTCCAGTATATTGTATTCGTTGCTTGGCAACATGCAATAACTGTACAAGAATAGAAAATAACAGTCCGGGAATATAATATTCCCGTCCTAGGCCGGGAATGTAACATTTCTGTCATATTCAAACGCCTTGTTTGTCAGATCTGACGTCTATCAAAAGTAACATTTAGCTGTAGTTTCCGTAGCTACGTAATAAAATTCAAGCTCGCTCGATTCAAAACTTGATATTATGTTGAGTTTAAATTTAAAACACCGTTTTTATTTACAGTAATATTTGGCTCTATTTATATAAGTACGTATTCTAATTAATTTCGATCGGATAAAAAATAGTATGTGCAACTCATAGGAAAAGCACATTCCTGGACTCCTGTGTTGCTGGCCTCGGCTGCGCCTCGTCCAGCAACTACCACAGTCGTCCAGGAATGTTTTGCTTTTCCTCCTAGTTACACAATATACTATTATTGCAAACTATAGAACAGTGAAAAATAAATCGATACGTATTTTTTTATTTCCACTAAAGATGAATATTACAAGAGCTATACCAGTTTTTAGTTTTGTATATATAGATATACTATGCATGGTGTGACGTAACAATTCATGTGTATTATGACGTCATAAGCACATCTCAAGGCGTTATATCTGCCTCATTTTTCGGCTTAGGGACAAAAGAAAAAACACGTGTTCACTTATTTTTCATGGGCTATCAAAATCAGCAATAATAAAAAAAAATAAATAAAAATAAAATAAAAAAATTGATGAAACTTCCTCATGTCAGGAGAGCTTTTCTATAACAAAGCGTACCTAATGAAGCGATAAAAGTGATTATTTCTTCATTGACAGATAGCGCCCTCAAACAATACGGAAATACTTACAATAAATAGGGGAATTTCTGTTTTTCTAAGCGCCAACAAATATATAACAAAACCGTAAACTTATTCTTGAGCTCCTAAACATTCAATTGTCTTCGGAGTCATCCTACTCTATCATGAACTCACACAAATCTGCACTTTCTCCAATATTGAATATTAAACAAAAGACGAAGCGGTTATAAAAAGGTTTCTCAATGGAACATTTAACATAAGACCCCCAAAACCAAAATACTCAATTACTTGGGATTCCTACCCAGTTCTATAGCGCTTAAAGAGCATGTACCCTCACGAATTCTTAAATCTACAAATCTAACTTTAAAGCTAGTAACACTCTTATACTAATAACGGCACACAAATCACGGACAACCCGGAAGTAAAAATAGACAATATTTTTAAATATGAATACATAATTGAAATCAGATTCCCGGATAAAATAAAAGCAAGTGGCTTAAACAGGCTTCAACCTAGTTTGATATTACCTTATTTTATTAATCAACCTGAACTATGTATAGCCACACTATTAGAGACTTACATAGAACGCACAAAATGATAAAGGGTGTTACCAGTCAATAAAAGGTGAATAGTTTGTTGTATTAGCAGATACAATCGATCGTACCCTCCACTGTCTGCAATTGCAGTTGGCGCTAGTGAACATACCTATTTTTCTGTTCAAAAACAGAAATTACGGCATTCACAGATACTGTAAATATGCTAATAGATCGTTGCATTTGCAGATGCAATCGATACCACAAGTAGCAAATCCAAAGAAAATGTAATACTCACTCACAAAAAGCCCTATCACCTAGACAGCAGTCAAACCATTAGCAGATGGGTCAAGTTAATACTAAAAGCCAGCAGTATAAACACGGAAATCTTTGGGGCACACAGCACGCGATACGGGGCAATTCAGCAGCTCAAAGAATGGGAGTTACATTACAAACCATTCAGAAGACAGCTGGCTCGACAGAAAAATCAAAGTATTCTCAAAATTCAATAAAAAACTTGGCGTGGGTAATCCCACTGGATTGGCATCTTGTTTATTGAACCATAATTTCTAAGGAATCATATAAATATTAAGCTACAATTATAACTTACTTACCAACTTGTTATCATATTACATAAGAATATTGGTATAGTATTAAAAATAAGTTAAAGGTTAATATCAGTTAAGCGTTAAACATGATATATGTACCTTCATAATGTGTGTTATTAAATCTAATGGTTATAAATTTGAATTTTAGTTTATAAAAAGGGCCTTACAAATCTAGGACTACAGAAAAATGGCAATTTTCAGTTAATGTAGATTACATCGCAAATACTTTAAACATCTACAAAGTGTAATGAGGGACGGCGGAGATGCGAAGGATAATTACAAGATCAATCGACTTACCTGTAAGGAAGATCGATCGGAATTATCCGAGCATCTCCGCCGTCCCTAATTATAAACCCACCCAGTCTTTACCTTCTCCCTATCACCCCAAATGCAATGTAATCAAAAATCTCACGAACCAAAATTGTAATGACGCATCAAGGCGATGAGCTCGAGCGGCTAGCCAGGGTCGGCTGAATCACCATGTTTTTAGATAACTTCTTTAAAAATTGTACCGATTGGGAAAAAGTTGTATACTACAAAGTGTAATGAGGGACGGCGGAGATGCTCGGATAATTCCGATCGATCTTCCTTACAGGTAAGTCGATTGATCTTGTAATTATTGTGCATGGCTTCGTTCTCTTAATAAGATTATATCCTAATAAGCAATTTAAGATTATTACGCAACCACATAAATTTAGTGTATGAATGTATGTTTATTTAGAGTCTAAGACGTAGACGTTATATAAGAGCTGACCTTATTTGTTTACATTATCGGGACGACGAGAACCGGGTTATGCAATTTAGGCACGTTTGAAAAATAAAAAGGGAGAATACAGTTAAACACAACACGGAAAGGTGTATTATTTATGTCTCCTAACATTATATTCCAGGTTAGGTAAGAGATATCGAGATGCGGTTTTCACTGGCATATTAGGCTCTCATTTGACTGTCTTTTGTTTAAAAAAAGTGGTATCGTTGCGTTTAAATTTTTTGAGAAAATTTAACTTACTTGCGGTTATATCAGAAAACGCAATCTAGCGACTAGGTAAGAAATGGCCATCACTCCACTCAAGGCACGGTTGATAGCCTAAGAAAAGCTCTTTTCAACGACTTCAAGCTTATTAAGATCCGTTCAGCCATTTTGAAGTTATTGACATTTATTTCTGAAAATGTTCGAACACTCCCACCACTTTCCTTTAAGAGACAGAGCAAAAAGTGTTTACCAAAAAAGAATCGAACTTATTACGGCCCTAAAATGGCAATGCATTCTACTATCTTTAATTTAAGAACATTATGCAAAAAGCTGGTTTTAACATGTAAGATCGCTCTTACGCCACCTGGCGGCCATTTTGGAAACTTGAAAATTATTTCCAATATTTTCACTTGGCCGCTTTACTCACAATTTTACTTACCGTAAGTCTTTACGACAATTACTTTTCGAGATATAACCGATTGTCATTCTTAGTTGGCCACCCGGTATATTAAAAACATGCACCATTGACAACTAATCTTCTGTATTTATCTTTTTCCTATCTCAAATAGTTAACGAGATTACAAATAATTACACGGTAAATGAACACCCAGTATATTCAACTAAAATTAACAATACAGGGTTTTGTTGACCACCTAGTAAAATGTATTAAAGCTGTGTTTTAGTTTTAGGAACAGTAGCATTTATCTCGCATTTTTTTCTATTAAGGTCGTTTAGATTTGAAGACACTGAGACCTGATGTATATTTATCTGCTATTTTGCCAATGCGACAGGAGCTTTTTCTTCGACTTTTGACCAAATCAGCATGTGAAGTTTTCGTGTCTATGTTTGCCGCATATTTAGATGTTCTTATATTTCTCTTTCTTGGCTGCATCATAAATGGTATGCAAAAGGTTCTAATGATTCTCAAATGGCTTGATTTATTTAAGTTAAATTTGATATGTTTGCTTTATCGCGACGAGATTGGAAAACTGAACATTTTTCATCAGATGTTCATCTGTGAATCTTATTAATAATATTACATGTAATAATACATTCGTATTCCAGTCAATTTCTTAAAGAATTAATACGCTATAAATACGAAAATCGTAATTAAAATATATTAATTACCGGCTTTACTTAAGTTTCTTAAATTAAGCCGAAAGCTAAGCGATGTATCATTTTGTTTAACTTTTTTCAATAATGTTATCATTTTTTGATCGATCAAATACCGATCACTAAGCAAATCATTTTAAAATTAATATAATTTTGAACTCCCATCCATCCTGCCGAAACCGTAAGATACTATAAAAATAAATGATTATTAAAGGCTTAATCCTGGACTAATTTCCTGTACTTAATATATCATTAGACCATATTTTAATGATTGTGAAATCCATAGATAAAAAATGATTGATTTCAGTGTCTGCCTGCACATCGCTTTTCAGAAATTTCAAATAATTTTAGGGGTCAATGTAATATATTTAATCGATTCTAAGATTTTAATACTTTCTATCTATTATTGCCAGACGTGGGAGCAATATTATTGTGTATTTATTTTTCTAGTGTTAGATATTGATAAATTATAGATTCCTCTTCTTCATTGGCCTGCCATCATCCGCTGCTGGACGTAAGCCTATTCCAGAACTCGTTCAGTCTATCCTTTGCCAACTCGAACTACCGCTTATCTGTAAACTATCCTGAAGCCATCTTTTTTGGAGTAGTCCATCGACTTTTTCGATAAACGTGGTTTCCATTGCAAAATTTTAGGCAGCCATCTAGTTTCCTTCTGTCGAGCTCACATGACTTATACCTTGCCACTTCAGCCTTGCACCTATTTCAACACTGTCTACAAATCCTAGCCTTATGATGAAATTCCGGATTATATGTCTCAAATTGATTTCCAATATGACTCTATTTGCAGGTGCGTTGCGCTTTTCATAAGAAAGGCGATCTATACTGCTATCATAAGACCCATGATTGCCTATGGAGCTGTACTTTGGTGGCCCAAGAGTCAACAAAAAACAGCAATGCTTAAGCTCAGCTATGTACAGAGAACTGCCTGCCTAACCATAACGAGAGTTATGACAACCCCAACCAGAGCCATGGTAGTAATATTGTCCTTGCGATCACTAGATATTTATCTAAAGGAGGTGTCTCTGACTTCATTGCTAAAGCTCAGAGTCGTTGGTGAGCAACCCAGCGTAGAATGTGGAGAGACTAGACGCCGCGCGCCGCCTGTGGGAACGGGCAGTCGGAAGACTGCCACTACTGCAGGCCAGAGCATACCTCCAAAGTTTGTATTCGACAACCTCTACGATATTCAAATAAAACCGAATAAGCCTATAACCGAAGGTGCGGTTAACGTTTTCGTGGATGGCTCAAAAACCAAGGTAGGAGCAGGCTTTGGAATTTACTCCCGTAGCTTGCGAATTGAAGACAAACGGTCTATGGAGGCATGGGCGTAGACAAGATTTTTTCTCAGGGGGGGCGAGCCGTAGATAAGGCCGCAGTGGTACCCGCAGGTGGAGGCTGGGGGTGCCACGCCCAATTTTTACCCAAAAGTCGTCAAAATCGTTAAAAAAACAAGGATTCGGCACCCTCTTGAATGGCATGGCATGAATGGTATGTTGAAAAATGAGTCGGTTAAATTCCCAGGGGGGGGGGGGCACGGCCCCCCCTGGCCCCCCCTGTCTACGCCCATGTATGGAGGTACACGCACGCATAGTTCAGTCTGAAGTTGCTGCTATATTCATAGCCGCAAAAGAAATTGTTCGCAGGAATACTAAGGAAAAGACTATTGAAATCTACACGGACAGTAGACAAGCACTACTGGCCCTGAAAAGATCTAAACTTACAGCCAGGTCAGTACTAAAATGCCACAATTCACTGGAGGATATAAAGAAACAGAATTTCTGTGTGCTGGGTTAGAGGACATGCACAGTGTGAAGGCAACAAATTAGCCGATAAATTGGCTAGGAATGCAGCCGGTTCATATTATAGGAGCTGACCCTTCAAACCTACCTATCGCGATGTTGATGCATATGATAAAAAGATCACTCATGAAGACTTTGGAGCAAGATGGCCCGAAACAACTAGCTGTCGACTTGCCAGGGAGCTACTAAGCTGCCCCAATGAGTCTGAGGCATGCCTGGGTATGTCAAGGAAGAGCCTAAGACTCATGGCGGGGATTCTAACTGGACACTGTCATTATGCGAGACACCTCTATGTAGAGGTTGTGAACAGGAGGAACGATTGCGACGCTGTCTTGGAACTAAGGGAATCCATTTTGGGAGAACGATGACTAACCATGGCTTTTTTCAGAACAGCTCCCTCGGCAACATCGCCGCCTTTTTTACAACACTATGCTGGGCGATGACCTAGATGGATTGATTGACCAAGGGAGGATGCACAGGGGGTTCAACGGGGCCTAAGTGCCGTGGCCTTTCAAGGCCACCCTCTCACCATTTCCAGATTCCCAGATTATTCTTAACGTTTATAGGAACGCCTTTGTTTATTAGGGTTAAGATGGGTTTTCTAAATACATCCGATGCATTAATTTCCATTTTTGAGCTTCCTGTTATAGCCAGGTAGATATATATCATCCACTGCGCCCTGTCTGCTACGATTTCAATCGATTTCGCCAATGAGCTCATAAATTAAGCTCTACTTGCCTAAAGTAAATATATAAGTATATCTGAAGAATCTCCAATTCCATATATTAAACAAGAGGCATAAGAAGTTTAAATCTTCATATCAGAAAGTGGTCTGTTGAAACAAAAAATTTTCTAATCTTCTGCCCCGTGTTCTTCGGTTTCAATCAAATCCGCCATGGGGTTCATGCAGTAAATAGATAAATCTGAAGAATCTTCAGCTTCCTATATCGAATAAGAGGCATCGGAAGTTTAAATCTTGATATTAGTAGGTAGCCTATTGAAACAAAAATGATCCTAATTAAATGTACTTGTGGGTTTTTGAGTGTTCAGATGACTGACTTGACTTAATAAGCACAGCTGATGCCAAAGGTCATGTGTATACAGATTTCAGCAAGGCATTAGGTACATGTTTTCTTGGCTAAGTTCAAGTGTTTTGATATTGATGGCTGGTTCTTGATCTTGTTTTACAAGATTATAGGCGCCTAGAGTCTACAGCTAACTCTAAGCTGTTGCAGAGGAACTTAGCCTAACGTATTGGTGTCAAGCAAATATATAATCTAAAGCCGTAAGAAAAATGCTATAGATACAAGTTGGGAAATATTGAGTTGTCTAGAGCTAGAGTAACAAGAGATTATAGAGTGTTTATAGAGAGCATACTTTTCTTCAGAGCTCAGTATGAATATGGTAGCTAGAGCTAATCAGAATGTCTGGCGATTTAAAAAACTCAAACTGCTTTACAGAGTTGTTTGTTGATCCAATAATACGGTGTCCGCATTATGAGATTCGTAAACATCGAGTTGAATCCATAGAAAACTAAATGTATTATACAATTTGATGTGGATAAATCATCTCAGCATGAGCAGGTTGGAGGACTGTAGATTATCCTAATTTGTTTGTCTTTTTTAGAGTGATTAGCATTTTTAACACAATAAATTCATATGTTCAAATAGGGCCTCGAGATGGTGGTATTTTCTGTTTTCATCCTAGATGTAGATTTTTTATGTCCACCGAAGGAATGCGGCATGGGAAAGCAATACTGTCACATACCTTAATTAAATTTAAGTTCAATATCTCCTACCAGCTAGGTAAACCTAATCGAAAATAAATAGTAATAAATAAGCTAAAAGCTTAATATTATTTCAACATTAAAACTGAGCTTTATCCACAATACCGAAACAGAATTTTTGCACTCGACGCGCGTTTCGCTAACCATGTTAGCATCATCAGGAGATGATTAATCATCTCCTGATGATGCTAACATGGTTAGCGAAACGCGCGTCGGGTGCAAAAATTCTGTTTCGGTATTGTGGATAAAGCTAAGTTTTAGTGCATGTTGCCGAAGGTTCCAAACCCCAACATAGTATTTCAACATTAATAAAAATTCTTTCTTCCTATTTAGTGTGTTATTTAAATGCATTAAAATAAAAGAGTATAATCAAAATAATCCTAATCGAAAACTATGACAACATAAAGCGGGGCAAAACCACCTGTTCGGTTATTTGGGGAGGCTACTATTAAATAATTAGATGACTTATTCTTTTTAATTTCTCATAATGCCTATTAAAAGCAAGGCTATTTATGCACTCGTAAAACTGCCGAAATATTAGGTATTTTTGCGATTTACTGTATATTGTGGTAAGAATTAATGAGTATTAAACCTCTTTGGTTAATTAATTAAAAATTCATTTATGTATTTGATTTATTGTCAATAAGTTTAGTGGACTTCCAGTCGCAGCATTTATATTATATTGCTATATTGTGAATATTATTTAATCTATCGTTTTGTTCCTCAATATTGTCACGATTTGTATTTTTCTTGTGACGCCACGCCTTATTTAGCGTGCAGGAGAGTAGCCCAGTTTTAGGATCACACTACGTCAAGTTGAGAAAAGATAATAACGAAGACATATTGGTAAAAACAATAACAAGTTTATTTACAAACAAACTTAACAACGGTTTGACTGTATACTAATAAAGGCGTGTTTAAGTTATAGATGAATTAAGAGTTTACACTATACCCAATTAATATTAAATGCATGTCTTCTCGAGGGAGGCTTAGTTCAAAGTTTTTCTAGCAAGCGACGACACTATTTTATTAATAAAGTTTAGGTGACCGGGTTGTCTTATTTATGTATTTGTTTTGATATTTATAAGATAAGTCTTTCTGGTTTAAGTTTATCACAGATTTCTAAGACACTTGCACTATTTTTTTTAAATCACCAAAAACTATCCCTTTACTGAAAATTGTGATACTTCACTAGTAAATTCGACTCTCTCTACTTTTAGTATCCCCCGAATGTCGTATACCTGTGCATACGTCCATCCAGGTTAGGGGAGGACCTGATCGCCCTGGACCTGCGTCCAGGTGCTCACAGATATGGGGGTTGTGGGATAGAACAACTAGAAGTGGACGTACCTATGTACTGCCCCCAGCTAGATTGAGCGGTGTTGAGGAACCCGAAAGCCTGATGAATTTGGCGTTTGCTTGCGTATTTATATGTTACAAAATGCTGATGGCTGCATCATTAAGGATTAAAATCGCTCCCGTCGATAGCTCAAGTTGTTTATAATTAACAGTGAATGTTTATAAAACATTTGTCAAGTTCAAGTTCAAACTTATGACAGGGTGATATTTAATTAGTAGGTTTATGCTTTAGTAGTTCACAATATATTTCGGAAGAATACTAATACCGGTGTTTCATTAAGGACTACGCTGCTTATGTCGTAAGTCTTTTACAAACAACTGCTGTAAATAAGTTTCTATAGCATGAATGTGGGATCTGCAAAACGAGCCGAATAGTGTGGCATCGACCATTGGTCGATGGGTGCGGTAAAGATGAATTTGCTAGAAGTGTTAATATGACTCTTTTCTAAAAAGACCTTTAATTCGAGAAACTTTGTGTACGTATCTGTGTTTTTGTGTGGCTGACTTTGTTTGCGTACTACTTCTTTTTTCTACAGCCATATGGCAATGTTGTACTTATCGCCCTAAACTTAGTACTGCAATATCCACATTAGAGCACAGCTGTAGGAAAATTATTGAAAAAAAAATTAGTTACTCTGCATCTTTAAAAAATTGTCCTAATAAGTAGAGAGCATCAAACTAGCAATTTACCCATTTTTTATTACTGGGAAAACTAAGCTGCTCCATCAAACTAAATCCCAGTAAATACGAGCACATAATTTTTATTATTTGATATAAAATTAATGCTTATTACGATTATTAAAAAAATAATAATAAAAACTCGTACTAAATATCAATGATAACATTATTTATATTTGAGTTATTACCACAGTGTATAAAATAATACATTATTTTCTAAACTGTGTTATTGCTAGTTTAGTAACATCTAAAATTTTATGGGTATATATCAGATATTACCTACATAAAAACCACAGTTTGATGAATTAATATCTTAAACATATATGGTATTAGTTTTGCTTTTGATGTATTAAGTGGTTTAATAAAATTTTTCCTCAAAAGTCAAGAATAGTTTTGCATAAAATATATTAAAAATACACTCAGAATATATACGGAATGTAATGTAATTACTTCAGTCGCTAGATGACCCTTGTCAGCTTTTTGTAGAATGAAGAATGATGATTAATTAAAAATTTGTATCTACAAATATCTACAAACGGAAGAAAGCAATCTATACTTTCCAAAATTTGGTCCATTTTTTTCACTTTAAAATAACCATTACTAAGCAATATATTTCCAATTTACTGTTTCTATAGATTTATAAAAATTATGAGCCTTATAATTCAAGAAAACGACAATCGTTAATAAAAATCTTACTGAGGTTATTTACGAACTCAACAATCATTGTAGCCTACTTAATTTCTAGGATTAAAGGGGATTAAAAATATTTTTATTGCAGCGTGCTTTACAATTTTTTTGATAAGATCAGCTAAATTAATAAAGTCTATGTAGTTTTCGTGCATTATTAACTACAGTGGAAACCAGGTAAGTACCTTTAAGGTTTAACTAAATAAATTAGTTGAAAAAGGATAGTTTGGTACTAAATGAATACTTAATAACTAGATTGATTTCTCCAATTCGACGCTCCTGTTTCAAACATTTTGCAAGATTTAAATTTGAGATTTCTCACAAAATTCTCGTTATGGCCACTTTGCTTTATATAACCCGTGTACGTAGCTACATGTAGGTGAAAGAGTCCTGCATGTAAAATTCTCAATTTACTTTGTATCCACTTTCGAATTTTGTATAAGAAGTTAATCGGCTTTTAATATGCTAACTGATCCCCTTATATTTAATATAAAATGCCTTCTGCTTTTCATTCTAATGTCAGCTGCTGTGATTATCTTATAAATAGTAAGTGAGTTTCCTGCTTTATACGATTCTCTATAGAGCGTATTATGTTTATATATATGATAATTATGATTCATTTAGTTCTATATTTATTTGTTTTAACTATAACTCAGAGTAAGACCTTATCCCGCTATACCTCGTCAGATTAATATTCTACTTTCTTTTTTTACATTTTGGTGTTCTCATCTAGCTTGCTTGTCTTAGGTTTCTGGTTATTAACATCCTCCAGAGTTGATTTTATTACTTTGTCAACTTTTTGCCCATATA
This sequence comes from Pissodes strobi, assembly GCA_016904865.1. Taxonomy (NCBI): domain Eukaryota; kingdom Metazoa; phylum Arthropoda; class Insecta; order Coleoptera; family Curculionidae; genus Pissodes; species Pissodes strobi. The sequence goes on from JAEQML010046322.1 coordinate 48,959, forward strand.
CACATGTTATATATTATATTACAACAAATTTCAGGGTTCACCTTCATGATTTTAAAAGTAATATTCCTGATTTTTTCCCAAGGAAAATGTGGATGTAAAAACTACTTTGAATATTTCAATAAAATACATGGCCAATTTTTTAAATTTTTAAGTAGTTAATATTACCATTATTTTATATATAATTGCAGGTATTCACTCAGCCCAAAATGGAGTTGTTACAACTTCTTATGTCAGTATTGTGTATTGGGTTCCCATTTGTAAGTTCTGAAGATTATCGACTACCAGAAACAGTAATACCATCCAGATATGTCATTGATCTGTTTATACCAGAAGACGTTTTTACTGGACAAAATGACACTTTTGAAGGTAATTGAATTTAATCCATAAATTAATACATTTGTTTCAAAATTATAAATTGTGTAATTTGTTATGTGTTTGTTATTGTGAGTAATAAGCCAGTTGCTTTATTTCGATTATAAGTCAAGGTAGTTGAGAGAAATGTAGGTTGCAAGCTTAGTAAATAAGGTATGTAAATACGAGCCTGCTAGTTATTAAAATACAGATGAACATAGTTATCTAACGTGAGCACTAGCGTTTGATTCTGACTCCTCCCGACCCGAACATTACAGAGCGTTTCAAGAGACTTTTAAAGTAATATAGGAGAGTAAATAACGCCCGTTCGCAGCTCTCAGGATCCACTTGCATATCTTAAAAATTCTGTACCAGATTCCTTTTATTTATACTACACAGACTGCCGAAATAAAAAAGTAATAAAAGGTATCAAAAATAGAACTTCTTCAAGTATCGACGGAATCAATTTGAGGGTATTCGGGAGCATACCGGACCATGGTCTGAATGTTTTATCAAGCGCAATATATTCGTTCTCGACAGTGAGATTTTTCCTTGTTGCCTGAAGACTGCCATTATTAGTCATTTATGGGCGGTGAGTCGGACAACCCAGCCATCTTTCGTCCGATCCCTTTACTTCCAACCCCATCCAAGATTATTGAAAAGCTTGTTAAGGATAACTTCAGTTTATTAACCTTCATAATATCTTGGTTGGATGCCAGTTCGCTTTCCAATGCCGGAAAGATAACAGAGATGGAATGTTTCATCTTTTGGATCATCTTTATCTGGGATTGAATGAGGGGGAGTTTGCCGCATCGGTGTTTTGCAACTTCTCAAAGGCATTTGATTGTGTTAACCACGCGATAATCCAGTGAAAGCTGTCATATAATGGATTTAGGGATGTGGTGCTGGATTGGTTTATATCTTACCTCTCTGGTAGAAAGCAGCTAGTAAAAAGTTAAAATGACATGTCTAATATTCTTACAATTAAACATGGAGTCCCCCAGGACTCCTTGCTCTTTCTCTTATATATCAATGACCTAGCTTCACTCAAAAGACAAGGCAGGCTTACCTTGTTTGCCGGCCACACCTCAATTCTGTGGTTGGGTAGAGATGCTGATGTTCTGATCCACATTGTGTCTGGGAGGTTCGGGACTGGTGCAGTGCCAACTGTCTTAGTTTTAATTTTACTAAAACCAATATATGGCATTCATTGTTCTGTTGCAAATAAAGGCTGCCTAAAGTTTTTGGGTCTCTGGATAGACAATAAACTTAAATTCAGCGAACATTTATACAATCTGAATTCGAAGATAGCTTCTTGCTGTTATGCTTTGCGAATTGTTTCGAATGAGTTGAGTAGTATTATGACAAAAGTTGTCTATTCTTGCCTCAATGAATCCCATTTGAGGTATGGCATACAGTTTTGGGGGGTTCTGTAGCTAGACTTTGTCTAATTCTGTGTTTGTGCTCCAGAAGAGGGCCATTCACTATAACTCTAAGGTCAATTCCATAGCTAACTGTAGACCACTGTTCAGTGAACAAAACATTTTTACATTGACATGTTTGTTAATAATGGAGACGGCCCATCTCATTTATAAACGATTTAGGGGCATCATACCAATGCATAAATATGAAACTAGGTATAATATTCACTTGTCCTGACCTGTGCCAAAATTTACACTGACTAAGAACTCTCACATCTGTGAGAGTAAAAAAATATATATAATAACCTACCTCAAGCGACTAGGGATGCACCGAATGAGAGGATATTCAAAAATTTGATAAACAAAAATTCTGTTGCAAAGGGCATATTACAGCCGAAGTGATTTTTTTGAGGATGCCCTGTAGGTGTTCTATTTTTTTTCTGTTTAGTTTATTTAGATATATAATTTTGGTTGTCTTGCTTTGGTACACTTCCTTATTTGTGCATTGGCGCTCTTTATAGTTATATTTTACCCTTGGCTGTGTTTGTTTAGATATTAGATTTTATACATTGAATATTAGTTATTACATTTGATTGATTTGATATTGAAGAAAAAAAACATGAGAAAAAACCTGATTCTTGTTGATAAGACAAGAACATTTAGATATGTATTATGGAAAAATGTTCTGAGCTTTTACTGATTATGAACAAAAAAATCAAACTCTGGTTTAACTATTGCTGTAAACCCTGAGACGGGTAGAATGAGAGTAACTGAACTTTAAATTTTCAAGCAGAATGAATCAAATTATATTTATACAAATAGCGAACGGTTCACCGGTATGGGACTGAAACTTCTTTGGAAATGGCAAAGATGACCCTTCTAATTTTACAACAATTTCTCTTCTTCGATCCTGGTACTCTCCTGCGGATTATTGCTTTAATATTCTGAGCATTGTAGCGTGGTGTGAGATAAACTCATTGATTTTAAATATTTTTAAACAAATATTTTGGTCTTTAATTAATGTGACTTGGGCAGGATTTTATCAGAATATAATAATTTTATGAATGTTACAACCACGACAACTATGTATAATTTCTCGGCCTTTCTTAAAAACATTAAAAGATGGTTATAGTAAGTGCGCATTTGGCAGCAGCCCAGTGTTGTCGTTCTAATATTTTACTTCACACATGGCCCTCCGCTCGCTTCGCTGGTTCCGGGGGCGAAACCAAACAAAACTAACTCAAAATAACCCAAGGCAATGCCCAAAATCAAGAAAAAACAACTTTGAAAAATATATGAATTAGTACGTACGCATGCGCGAAGGCTCAAAAAATTGGTGTAGGTAGACGCTATTAACAAGTATCACAGTTTGCTGTGCCGAGAAATTGTAAGAAAGTTAATATAAAGGCAGTTCTGACCAATAACGCTTTTAACAGATAACTGCAGAGAGTGTGGTCCTTTCCAATAACTAATTAAAAATAATGCATTCAGGAAACAATATTTTGTTTTTATATCAAAGCGTTGAAAATTATATTTACAGAGTGATCTATAATATTAATCTTTGGTAAACGATACCTTATGATTGTAAACTTGCAAATTTCCTATCACGGAAAGTTTAAAATTGTAGTACAATTTAGGTGACAAGTACAGTTTGTATCACATCGTAATATTTTCCATTTTACCATGAGTAGCTTACGATACATATTTCCACTTGATGTTATTGCAACTTCATGTAGTAAAATTTAACGGCAGTAAATTTTCGGCTATGTGGGAGAATAAGATAACGCTATAGCATAATATAACAATAATTATTTATTATATTAATTTTGATCAGAAAACACCTTACAAGCGACTGAGACTTATCACCGCAGACAGCAGCAGATTACAACAATTAGTCAAGATCTGGAGATAGTTAGAACTTGGGGCGAAAGAAATTTGGTCCAGTTCGATGCAGCAAAAAACCAAGCAGCCACGTTTACCAAGAAAGCCAATACGGCGGGCCCTGACATCATTATGGCAGGATCGATCATTTCTTCATCCTCGTCAATCGGACTATTGTGTATGTCGGTCAACAGCAATATGTCCTGGCATGACCAAGTTGCTGACATCATCGTCAAAATCAGTCTCGCAGAAGCTTGGTGTGCTATTTTGCAACAGAAAAATGTACACCACAGCAGCTGCTCTTGCTGTATCAAACGTAAATCCGACCGTCCTTAGAATATTGCTCACACACTGGGCTGCCGCACCAAAGCACATACTAAAGCTGCTGCGACCCATAGTTGACACAGGATCTGGAAAGTCTGGACAACGCAGACATGTAGGAGTGATTTCCCTGTTTTTCAGATATTTTAAAGGCAAATATCTCGGCTGCCGCACCAAAACACACCCCAAAGCTGCTGCGACCCATAGTTGACACAGGATCTGGATAGTCTGTACAACGTAGACATGTGGGAGTGATTTCCCTGTTTTTCATATATTTTAAAGGAAGGTTTTCGCAGGATTTGGCCCGCCTCATCCCGCCCCCCGCGACGCTTGTCAAACAGTCACGACAAACGGCAAGAGTGCACCAGTTCGTCGTACAACTGGAAACACCTGGAAAATCGCTTTACAAGGACTCCTTTGTCTGGCGCACTTTATCACTATAGAACTCACCCCTAGGACATCTGTTTCCCCCCAAATTTCAGCCTACAGCTACACCACTCGTCGAGTTCCATAGGCTTCTAGTGTGTGTATCACTGCCATAAAACAAGTGACGCAAAAAAGAAAAAAAAAATCGAGAGCTTTATTAGTATGAGTGACGATACGGATGGTTTGAATTCGAATGTGCCCATCATTGGTCTCTCTGGTAAAGCTCAAAATATATATTGTTACCCCCCATACACAAGCTTAGAAATATATTGAATTTTTACAAGTAAAATCTTCTAGATCCCCTCTTGGAACCTGTACCTAATGGTGGTAAATGAGCATCATAAAGACATTTTTTGAAATACTAGTGTTATTTTGACCTCACCTATACACATACCCGTATACACTAAAGACATATTTACTTCTTTTAGGTGAGGTTACAATATCTTTTAGGCTAAACAGCAGTACCTCAGAAATAAAACTGCATCACCGAATAAACGTTACAGAAGTTTTACTAAGTACCAATGGCGTGCGTGCAATACCAATTTCTAATACGACTTATAATGAAACAACTGAAATATACACCGTTATAGTGTCAGAGACACTCAGTGTGGCTACAGACTACGACTTAAATATCAGGTAAGTTTAATTTAGGGAAAATTAATCCAGTACCACCAAATTTACTTCTAACCTTTTTCATGTTATTTTTAAATTCACGTTACAATGCCATATTTAGATATGCTTCCATTATTTTCAACTTCTCAAAAGTTCTATGAATTGAGCGCGAAATACGAACAATCATTTTGGTAAGACATTTTTAGCACAGGATAACTTTAGATTACTAAAAATTTGCACAGATGGTAGTCCCTACCTGCGAACGCTTCGAAATCAATTAATTTATAATCTGTTTGTATAAATTATAAAAAGTATCCAGTGGTAAAAATTATTGTTAAAACATATTTTTTGACATTGCAGATACTACGGAATCTTTGAACCATCGAAAATGAAAGGATTTTACACTAGCACATACAAAGATGAAAATAATCAAACTGCCTATTTAGTTACCACGCAGTTCCAACCCACACACGCGAGGCATGCTTTTCCTTGCTTCGATGAGCCACAGTACAAGGCAACTTTTGCTATTAGTCTAACTTATCCAAATGGGCTAAATGCATTAAGTAACACTGGCATTGATAATAGTTCTTCAGTAGATACGTAAGTATACACTGTTACAATATTTGATATCAATAGGCTCATATAGCCAAATCTTGTGACCTATTTTGATTAGTGCCACCTTTTTTCTGACTTGATCTTTTCCATTTTTGTATTCGATCTCGCTGCAAAAATCAGCTGTACATAATCAAGTAAAACAGATCCTCACAATTCTTAAAGAATTTTTCATATCGTCTACTAATTCTCATAAAAAGAACTTCTTAATTATTTTGAAAAAGCAGAATAAACAACATATCATACGACTGCTTGCAATTAAAGATTTTCCACACTAGTTATACAGAGAGGATGAGAGACTGGAATCTACGTCTTGATACAATCATGAAAATGCTTCCATTGAGCAAGCCACTTTCTTTATGAGTACTGTACCTACAGGAGATGAGTCAGTTACAGAAAGATTTTCGTTTTTTCACCCAAAAAGGGGGATTCACGATTCGCTAATCACACAAATTTGGGCAGGCCTATGGACAAACTTGACGATTGAGCAGGTGCTGATAAGATCAATGAAGAGCCAGGAAACTTGACCTAGGGTGGAGGCATATCTAGCAGTGTTTTTGCTCGTTGGACATGTTGAATATCTGTGAAGGACTTTAGTACTCCTGGGACGTTTCATGTATCACACGTTGACATGAGACCGGCTCAATACGAATTAGACACTGCTAATGTGGAAAAACTGAAGAACTGGTTCGATATCCACACACCATTTCCATCTAATGGATAAATGTGATCTCTGTTCGATCATCAGACGACATGAACTCTGATTCTCCAAATGTTCTAAATTGTAAACTAGAACTTACAAATGCATTGAAAAAGACTTATGTCAATCATTTTACGCTTCTCTTGCATTGAATAAATAAGTATTAAATACATTATATTTTTTAATTATAAAAATAAAATATGTATTAAAAAAATACGAATTACCATTCATAATGCTACATTGTTTCAAACCTTCCTTCTCCTTTACAACACCCGCAAATCGTCAGACACCATTTCTCGAAAAATCCTATTTCTCCATTTGTTTTTATGTTAAGATAACGAGAGCACTATTGAGCCTACAGGCTTTGTTTTCTGCTTAGATTAAAGTAGTGCACTACAATTTTATTGATCATAGTAGGATTTTTATAAGTTCTAATTTCCAGGAGAACCTGAAGCAGAAAATATAACAATTTTACCTGCATTTTTCTACAAAAAATTAATTATTAATGTATCTTATAAACATAAATTACAATTCTTTGAAGTGCTTTATCTCTAGCTCTATTGAACGCATAGACCTGTAGTTGATCTCAAATTATAGAAAATTGATTTGCTAATGAACCAATCTATATAAATTGAAATTACAGTAGGTAATTAACATGGCACATATAAAAGTCCAATTCAATTTTTAGTAACTACACGAAGTCAAACTATAAAGAAACTACAGTTATGTCAACTTACCTGATAGCGTTCATAATATCAGCTTTCACTTGTACGGAAGGATATACAATAGAAAATGGGGTATCACATAGAGTATGCTCAAGAGATGAAGAAGCAGCTGATAGGACATGGGCCCTAGAAATTGGAACTCCGCTGATGAGGACTTTGGAGAGTATGACTGGTATCAAATATGGTATGATATTTAATATTTTTTTAATTCCAAAATGAATCCAAACTATCCAGAGAGAAATTATCTTAATGGCCAGTGTCTAATGGCACTAGCCTAGGAATCACAAGTTTTGAGGGACCCTTTATCGATATTGCTCAACTTCATCTGTACCTTCCCGTACGAACGGAAGGTAAAGAACGGAAGGTACGGAAGTACAAACTTTCTGATACATCTGCCATTCCAAACTTCACGATTCTTGTGCACATGTATATAACTATTTAGTAATTTAATTTAATATATTAATATATCAGGCTTAATGTAAAAAAATCATATGCCTTTTCTTTTCGACCGAAGTTGGCAGAATGAGACAATACTTTAAAACGCGAAAGACAACCCACGAAATTACTAAAATATCGCCTATTTATCTTATCCTTGAAACCTCTCGCAAAACATATAAAAATTTGACTAATAAAAAGTAAGTTGCGACATCTCATATACCGTGATTTTCTTCAGTAATCTATAGTCTGTCTGTATGTTGGCACACATTTTCATCAGCTTTTCGGTCTGCTGACGATGATGATGTGTACCATTACCACAAGTTCCTTAGCCAAGATTCAATTTTCGATTCTGGTAAACATTACAAATCTTAAGACTATGTTAAAAGACACTGAAATATATGACATCTAACACAATTGAAAATAATATTTGGATGCAGGTTCTTACATGCCCAAGGTGGACCAAGTTGCTATTCCAGATTTCTCAGCCGGTGCTATGGAGAACTGGGGTCTTGTCACTTACAGAGAAACAGGTTTACTTTTTAGTGAAGAAGACACGTCGAATACCTACAAGAAAAGTATTGCTTTGGTTATAGCTCACGAGTTAGCTCATATGTGGTTTGGAAATTTGGTCACCTGTAAATGGTGGGATTATACATTCTTAAATGAAGGATTTGCAAGATTCTACCAGTATTTTGCCTCTGCTGTGGTAAGTAAGTGACATATAAGCTTACATACAAGCTTTAAGAAGTGTGTATTTAGTTAGTAGAAACGCTAATGGAAAATATTGAATTTAATTTCCAGACAAAGCAACTTCTAGATTGGGAACTAGAGAAACATTTTATTGTTGAACAAGTTCACACCGCTTTACTCGCTGATGGGTCTGCGAGTGCACAAGCCTTAACATCAGTTTCTTCAAGCCAAAGTGAGGTGAGTAATAGTTTTGATATTGTACTTCCCTATATTTGAAAATTTTAGTTATTTAGGCTGGCCTTAATGTTATTAAGTGGAAAATAAGTGAAAATAAGGGATCAAATAGCATGGCTTCATATTCCTGCACTTAACGCTTGCTATTTTTAATTATTACATTGTGGCCATAATTCACACAAATAAGGGATTGCATTCTGCATTTTTCGCTGAATGAAAAAGCATCTTATAAGTTTGAGAATATTAAATATATCCACATGATGATTTGAGAAGAAACTGTCCATCCAGTTGCTACTGATATTATGGAAACTACGGTAGAGCTTGATGAGGAATTGCGATCGGTACAATTATACACATTTATTACTACTACTGTTATAAAACGCTATTTCTATTTCGCTCAATTAAAACGAATTTGAAGAAAGATCGTACCTGCAAATGATAAGATGCCATAGAAAGTATTTACAAAGTACGCTGCCTGGCAACATTGCCGGATTTACCTCTTCTAGGCCTAGGAATTGGAGTTCGTTATGGTGGTACTGGACTGTAGTAGAGTAATAATAATTATTATTATAATTAAACAATTAACAAGTAGAGAATACCAAGCTAATATATAATTATACATCTTTCTTTAAGGTTTCAGCTAAATTTAGTACAATTACTTATAATAAAGGTGCGTCAATTTATAGAATGATTGAGACGAATATTATGGGAGCCGATAATTTCATATATGGTCTAAGAGATTATCTCACAACTTAGTAAGTTACTAGGGTGATGGTGAGGTGTGCCTTATTATGATGTAACGCTTATATGTGCAAGTTTATGTAAGTACTGTGTGTAACCTCTGTTTTCCTTAATGAAAATTAAGTTTAGGTCAGTAGATTTTGTAATATGCGCTGCGTGGGATAAATATTTTATTTACCGTTTGCATTTTAAAGTTGATATGGGCCTGTCAGACCCAAGGCATTTATCGCAGGGTTAAAAGGTAAAAATAAAAAATAAATTGGACATTTACCCTAAGGGTTTCACCTGCGGTTGCAACCTTGCGCCTTTTATCGAATATCACCTTTATTTTACGCCTCCCCTTTGTCAGGTTTTCACTTGCCTTTTGCTGTCTCAAAAGAAGTTTGGACCTTAAATCGCCATAGGTCTCGCCTTCCGCCAACGGAGCATTCGCCATTTGAACCTCGCCAGTTAGACTCGCATGCGCCTTTCAACCAGACGATTAGCCCTTGGTGTAGTAATTGCATTCAACACGTGTTTTACACTTCGCCTCGCCAAAATTCAACAAACGCTCTGCTGTAAACGCCAGCCCGCGGTCGAAAATAATACGCCTTGGGTACCCAAATTCGCCAAACGCCTCTCTCAATTTGAGAAACGCCTTAGAAGACCGCCAACTCTTCGTCGCCTTCGCCAGTGTATGATTCTGGACGTCTTCCATCGCAGATATGCCTTCGCCGTGGTCATTCTTGCTCAATTCAGGCTCGTAATCAAGCTCTGACTCGTCACTTCTGTCTTCCTCCATAGGCAATCGCTTAAAAAACGTCTTTTACACACCAATAAACACAGTTATAATACGCCACAATACCTATAATAATAATCGTCACACGCACTTATCGTAACTTTTTAAAAAACTGTCAAGGATAGCAAAAAACGTCCGCCAATTGTTAAGAGTTTTTGTGATACCGCCACTCACAAAGAAAAGAAGACGCCAACGTGATTCAACTCGCAGAAATCGCGCTTTCACCGTTCTCCACAACAAATAACACAATACGTTGGTTATCCTGACTCCTGATCTGTAAACAACACTTTTTACTATCACGCTTTATATCGCCAATATTATTACAGCCACTCATAATTTCACCTTACACCTTAAACCTCCGCCAGTACAGTCATCATAACTATATATCATATATTTATCCATGTTACATAATTTCATGACGCCACTCGCCTTGCAGGGTTGTCACGACCTCGCCTATTCCAGAGTTACGTCGCCTATAAAATTTGCTGGTTACAATACACTTTTAGAGGCATATTCCCTAGGCGTAGAGACTATTAGTGATGGCGGTTAATATTTGGCTTTGTACGCATTTTCTTACATCAATCACACAAGGTATATGAAATAAATATAATCGTCACTCAAATTCGATTTTTACAAGATCGAATTATTGCAGATGATACTCTTCTGTATGTAACAACGTGCAAAATGTGGTGAGTATTCTGAATGATGAACTAAAATCAATTAAAAAATGACTTAATGACAATAGTTTGCAAATTAATACAGAAAAAACTAAGTTCTTGATAATTCATAAAAAGTCCAGGCTTGTAGATGACAGTAATCTGAATCGAATTAAAGTTTATAATAAACCCATAGAAAGGGTTAAAAAAATCAAATATTTGGGTGTCATGGTGGACGAATACCTCGATTTTCGTAACAATGCAATATATATTACAAAGAAGATGACTAGAAAAATTAACGTGCTGGGTAGACTTAGAGGCGAACCCAGTACATGGTCTAAACTTACAATATATAAGTCGACTATCTTGCCTCATATAAATTTTTGCTCAACTGTCATGTTCCTACTCATAAAAGGCGATATACAAACTCTGCAAAAGGGACAGAACAAAGCTTTAAGACACATATTAAATTGTAGAAAGGATGCTAGAATTAAGGATATACTAGAATCTGTTAATATTTTAAGTGTAAATCAAACAAAAATATTTAACTCTTTACTTTTTATTTATAAAATGATTGCAACAGGTTTTTTTTAGATTGAACCCCAAAATTTTTTTTCCCTATTAATTAAAAAAATTGAACCTAGCCCCGGAGAGTCGCGTTACAAAGCCCGGCCCCTGTCGTGGGCTCGTTTGAGCGCCACCCGTTCTAGCCAGCTAAACGGAAAAAGCTCGGCAGGTGTTGTACCGAGTGGCTAGATTCGCTCATAAAATTAACCGGTTCCTAATTTCGAACTATCCAAAAAAAAAACGAGAATAATTATGGCACTATAATCAACCAACTTAACCTATCAAAAAAAAACACAATCTAAAAATTTAATGGACACTATATTTGCTACAAAATCCTTTTTTTTGCAAACACAGCAACTATCTATCTGGAGAAAATGGTTATACTAAAAATGTGGTTGAGTAGACAAAAGAATGGTAAATGACTTAAAGTAATTAAT
>JAEQML010046325.1:0-60540 GCA_016904865.1 Pissodes strobi
AAAGATAGTGAAAGTCGAACTTATTATAAGGAAAAGACCCGTGTAGATGGATATTTAGAAAACCTGTTTTGAAAATCCCAAGCAGTTTGATAAGCAACATAAAGTGCACATCCACAATATTAAGCTAAGCCTAGCTTTAGGCCTAAATCGCGTAATCAATCAGTTTCACGAATCTGTAGTTTAAATTTCGAATAGAAGTCGATCTTAATGGAAATAAAAGTTCTCCATATACATTAAAATTAATGTGATTAGATTTCGGAAGTTGAACTGCGACCAATCCCACTATACGTTAAAAATTTAATGTTCTGAACCCTGGACGCAAAAACGAGATATAAAAGGCATTTGCATTTCGGACCTGCATATCCGTACAGTCATGCATTTTTCAACAGGCTGCATCCTGGGGGACTGGTCGAGAACTGGCAGCACTATCAAGATAGTCTGTGGACATCGTATGTTAGGAACAAAGAATACGGACAGGGCGCTAGCGGCATTGCATATGTAATTTACTTTAGGAAAAAGGCTTCACATTGAGCTGAACAAAAGACATCTAAAAGCAAATACAAGGCATGACAATATTCTATTAGATGAAAATACCGATCGGACCTACATATTTATCTTGGAATATATTAAGCTATTTATTACTATATTGATAAAGTGCCAATTTAATGACAAGTTTGAGTATCCCAGTAGTGGGAAGTAGGAAATTGTTGCCTTGCATTGCTTGTGTATATTGGCCAAATTAGATTATCTTCCTAGATTATTAAGTCAGAATCTTTACTCAATACAAAATGGCACCACTTTCAATGTTATTAAATAAGACAAAAAATCTTATGCTTTGTGTCAGAAGATGCTGCAAATGAAAGTCATGTATTTCTTGACACATACAAGGTCTATATGAGATTTCTTGACGAACATTTTCAAATGTAGGAGCCTTAGTCGTTTGGCAAAGTTTGATATCCATAGACATAAATCCAGAATAGATGCAGGTTCAGTCTTAAATGATTTTTAGGTTTCAAATACCCCCCTAAAAAGCAGTCTAACAGAGTCAAATCAAATAACCGAGTCGGCCTTTTCGGAGAACCCCGACGACCAATTTAATGACGATGGAAAATAGTTACTGAGAAATATAATTTCTATAGCGAACTCATTTGGATTCTCCTCAATGATTTGGGTAATGAGGGGATCGACTGCATTTTCCAGCATATCCAAATACAATTCTCCTGTTAAGTTTTATTCGATGAATAGAGGTCCAACGAGGTGACTTCCTAATATCCCACACAATATTACTGCATAATAAACATCTTAAATTTAAAATATATTTTAAGATATTTTTTTTCTGGAGTGAATTTAGCTTTGGACGGGTAAGTAAAAATGAAATGTAATATTACAGATTTGCGATGGATTTGTAATGTGATGTAAATATAAATAATTCATTATACACATATCTTTAAAATATTTTAATGTTAAGATATATTTGTATAATGCCTGCATATTATATTCGCGGTCAGTAGGACAATGGTTTATATTATATCGGTAGTTTCTTAGCTAAAGCGTATAGATCTGACAATATGTCAACCAGATGGAATAAAACGAATAATTTCTGAAGACATTTGATAATAATTTCACCAAATAACTACTATTTTAAATAATTTTACTACCTTTGTTTAATTAACAGAACCATTACTACCCAAAGTTTAACCAGATCTCCTAAACATTGTAATAATTGCTTACAAGTATATCGATAAACAGTATTTTAACAATAATGAAAAATCGATAGACATCCTCGGATTTTTGCCATTCACATGAATCATTAGCTTTACTTATGCATGCCAAAGATTTAGATTTGTATTGGACGACTTGTTTAAAATTTAATATTAAAATATTAAAATAATTTTCGTTGGAGACCCGGTGGAAGCCCAAGAGCTAAAATAAATATACCTTCATTGATATCGAAATTGTGTATTGATGGCATACTTGGTTTTGAGTTCTTACCTCAATAACAACAAAAGCTTTAGGCCTAGTAGAGGAACGATGAATGCAAATATTTGGAATAAGAACTATACATTTTATCCATACGGTACCAAGCACCAATGGGGTTTGAATATTAACTAATAAGTTTATATAACTCATTCCTCTTGTCATACCATAGGTACTTATTTTGTAAATAACTATTTAAATTTCATCAATATTTTTAGGTCGTCACTATCAAAACCAGCAATGAAATGCTTCTTTTAATAAAGCTCTCAAAATATCGTCTACGGGTAAGTACTAAATCGTTCGTTCGACAATGAGCGAAAATCCACTTTTGCTGACTATACATGTTCTTCTTTATGTGGAATTATTGCAAAATTTTCACGAACTGCTTGAGGTTTCATAAAATAACTATTAACAATAAGCAACAAAACTAGAGGTTAGTGAATTTTGTGACTACAGACTCACGATTTGAAGTATTCACAATTTGCTTATTATTGTTGTAAACAATTATTTTAAGTGAAAAGATAGTGATAGCGTAAGCTCTAAGCTGTTATTTCTAGTTTGGGTTACTTCTGGCTCTCTATACCTCGGAAATGAGCGGCAGACAGTGTAAAAAATGGTTCACTCTATACTAATATTTTATTTTGAAAGTTATTTCGTTTTAGAATTAATGAAAATTAATCCTCATCGCAGTCATCTATTTTGGTCCTCAATTCGTTTCTGCTCATAAAATCCTAGACCATACTAAGATGACAGATATTTTCGTTAAGTCATAATATCATTAAAATGGGCCATTCTAAATTTAGTAAATTGCATTGGTTACCTTATTATTATCTTGATTGCATATCAGTGGTCCTCTGGTTCTTACCTGCAAAAAAAAAAACATACGTTAAATTGATATAAAAGTGTTATATAAAAATACTCCAACCAATTTTGTTAACACAGTCATTAATAGAACTTAAATACCATTTGAATTATGGATAGGTAGCCAAATCTAAAGTGATATATTGGTATTGCTACATAATAAATTAGGTGGCCAACTTTAACCACGTCAATGTTTTTCAATAATTTTCCACCTAAGTGCAGTAAATTTATTTGAATGGAAAAGGGGGACAGGTTGTTATACCGGGCATGTTGTTACATGCCATTTATTTTTAACCCACAATTGACGTAGTTGCCGAGTGCCGATTATTTCGAATTAGGCGGCAAACGTCCCAGAGCCACCTGTGAACAAAGTCTTAAAGCTGTAGAGCGTTGCTGGGCTGGTTCAGAACGTCAAATAGGTTTTGATGTAGGGTGGCAAATTTAGATGCTGCGAGGTTATTGGGAATATCTTTGAACAGGTAAGCGATCGAGTTATAGCAATATATAGGTTGTTCAGCACATATGTTTTGCTTTCTTTTGCCACACTATTTCTCTGTTTAATATCAGAGAGTAAGGTTATACATGATATAGAATAATACTGAAATAATATGAACAATAAAACAAAATCAAACAGAAATTAGTTATATGAGAAGAGGCAGTTGAGGAGAGTGTGCAAATCCTGCTGCTCAGCGTTACCGTTTTAGTACATTTGTACTAAATTTAGTAAATTTTTTACATGTAAGTACAATAGTACATTTTATAGAGATATTGATCAAATTTAGTACATTTCACACGAGCGCTCAAAAATTGATTTTCTTTCATGCAGCAGGACCATCTAGTATAGATAACCGCTAAAAGTTACGCTAGCCTTGTTTGAATGAAGAAGCAATAGGAATCTTTACAGGAACCTTTACCTTTAAACTCTTCTGCCTCCGTCACAGGGATCGCTGGTAATTCCCTGCCGGCCGCAGAAATCACAAGCGTCTGACAATTAGCAATAGAGGCAAATTTTCGATGCGATACCGTAGATGCGCAATGGTGAATCAAGAATAATAGGCATTATTATAGCTTTGCATGACCCTCCGCTCGCTCCGGGGGCGCAATCAACAAGAATTAACCAAAATTAACCAAAAGTTAATTAATGAAAAACAAACATAACCTTAAAAAAGGTAAACAAAACATCTCTCCCGACCGACGAGAATTGAACCCGCAGCGCAGAAATGAGAGACAAACACTGCCTAATACACTACTGAAGGAGTTTCGCTAAAACGTAAAGACATGCATAATTCCTTTGAATATAAAGAGACAGGAAGGAGGATTTCGCAAATTCTTTGAATATAAATCGGGCGACAGAATCGGCCATGTTGAACAACCAAGTATGACTCACTGTTTCGGTTGTACGCTGTCAGCTTCGGATACGTAAATGTTTTCTATCAATTTTAAGCTTATTTAAGGTGTTTTTACAAAGTAATAGGTATTAGGAAATTTTACAATTTTGTGTTAAATAGTTCAATATTTGGAAAAATAGACTAAAACAGTGAAAATAGTGCTGTGTATTTATCAAAAGAACACTAATAACAAAAATGGTTAACTAACCAAAAAATTATTTTTGCATGTTGTGCCTGTTCCGTGACGCCAAAAAATAAACAATTAGGTGTAACTTTTCACAGGTAAGTACAATGAATAAAGAATGTATCTTTAGTATTTTTGATTCTGTATTTTCTCGAATATATAAAGAAAACAGGAGTTTATTTACACAGAATTTGACAGAAGTGCGCCATATGCAACAACCGTCACCAATATTTGAGCTTATGCTCGTTCCTTTATTTTTATATTCAAAGGAATAATTGGATAATTCCGATATTTCGGCCATATTACGCATGCACGGTATCGCATCGAAAATTGGGCCCCTATCGCTAGACGCTTTTCAGAAAATCCCGAGCGTCTGCTCTAAACATATTTTATTTTCAGTTAGCTTAGCTGTTGCTGTTAGTTAGCGATTGGCGCTTATTTATCTTGCCTCTTGTGTTTCAGATGTTTATTTTGAGCTAAGAAATTTGTTTTATTTAATGTTAGATTTTTTCTTGATTTTGGTTTTAAAAATATATGTATTCGTAATTATCAAGGAACTGTAAGTTTTATTTCTATACAATTAATTAATCTACAAAATACACTTTGACAACGAAAGCGAGCTTACAGCTTTTAATTGGCGATAAATCACAAAAGGGTCTAGCCATAGGGTGTCAAATTTTCGATGCGATACCGTGCATGACCGAAATATCGGAATTATCCATGTCTTTACGTTCTAGCGAAGTTCCATCAACGCCTTCTGGTGTAGTAGGCAGAGTGTTTGCCTGTCATTTCTGCGCTGAGAGTTCGATTCCCGTCGGTCGAGACAGATGTTCTGTTTACCTTTTTTTAAATTATGTTTGTTTTTATTAATTTACTTTTTTTCTTAATTTTGGGTTAGCATTAAGTTAGTTTTGGTTAGTTCTTGTTGATTGCACCCTCGTAGCGAGCGAAGGGCCATGCAAAGCCATAATAATGCCTGTTATTCTTGTTTCGCCATTGCGCATGCACGGTTTCGCATCGAAAATTTGACCCCTGTGGCTAGACGCTTGTTAAAAAACTATTTAGTACAATTTAGTACATTTTCGGGATATTTGTAAGTACATTGGTAAAATCGTCTGCGGTAAGCGGTAACACTGCTGCTGCTCAGTGAGAGATGAGGTTCAGTTAAGGGCGCCAGCAGCTCTCTACCAGTTGAACTGCTAACTGCCTTTGATGTCCTAGGTACCACCTCTTAATAACTAAATAAATTTATGAATAAGCGCAAGTAAGTAATGCGGTATTACACAACAAAAAAAAACTAAAATGTTAAAACAATGTCCACGTTTATTGATAATGTTGTTATTTGATGTAAGGATCAGGTGTCCTGCTATTGAAGTTCTTAGGCTAGGTTATACAATAATGAATATAGCACAATAAATCTATAAACTTGAAAAACCACTCACTGACCACTAGAAGCTAAGATCAGTTTTCCAACATAATACTGCAGTTATCCAGTATCCAACATTCAATTAAATATTTCAATCAAAATGAAGAATCACTGAAGGTAATCAAAGTATTAATTTAGTGAAATCAAATAACTATTATAGGAAGTTAATTAGTGTACAATAAATTGAATGAAGGTAATTAACAAAGTAAATAGTGAAGTAAATCACCAACTATGAGCCGACTGAGAGATTATTTTAATGATATTCATTAGCAAATTAACCAACGAAGTAAATTGCCAACCATTAATCAAATAAAATAATATAACATAATACAATGAAATTAATTAACAAATTAATTAGTCCAGTAAGTCACTAACTATTAATCAAATAGTATAAAGTTAATTCAATGAAATTAATTAAGAAATTAATGGGTGAAGTAAGCCATTATCTATTAATGAAACAATGTCAGCTTTCCTTAATTATAATTCAAAATAAAGTAAATCATAGGTAAGCCAAACTAAAACTCAAAAAGTTAAGGTAGATGTAGGCAATAAGGTAATTAAAGCGGTATAAAATTAAAATAAATATAAAAAAAACACAAATTAATGTAGGTAAAACCCGAGTAAACAGCCTGTATTAAATATTTGTAGAGATCGATTATATTCAATTGAATACGTATTATTAAATAAGGATAGCAAAAATCTAAATGCTTATAAGCGAGGCTAAATATCCAGGCATAAGGTAACTAATATGCAAAATTATTAGATGGTTTCAAAAATAAGAGAAATATATACACTCTAACCTATAAGTTGTTAAGGCTCGTATAGCTATTAGATATTGATACAAGTTGCACAATGATATAAAAACTTAAAGCTAAATAAACCCAGCAAGTCGTGATCACGAATGGTTAAGTCCCAATATTTACCTGAGTCAGTATAACATATACCAACTACAGAGGCTTCACGTGTAATAGAAAAACTAATTGCTATATAGAAATCATAACTTATGGAAACTAGCTTAAAAGCAAATTTTTGCAAATATAAAAGCTCTAGTAAGCAAATGTATCTTTCAAATATAAGAGCAATCAAATCTATAAACCGTAGTTATACTTACGGATCAAATTATTCAAAAAGAATGCAGTTATTAATTTGTCAAAAATCAAAATTCATTATTACATTAGAATGCTCACATACGATGGAATGAAAATAAAACTAAGTTAGGCTTATATGTGTCCTGCGGCTATTAAACCAGCACAGATGCTATCATATACTCAGGTCTCAACACCTATCCAAGGTACACCAACAGTAACCACTGTATACTTCTCACAAGTGGTTGGTTATGTAATGTAAGGTAAAATGCTAGAATCGCGAGCACCACAAGCAAGCTAGCAAATAGGTACTAAGATTGGTAGAGGTAAAATTAAAACCCTAAAAATATATATCGTCTAAAACACTATACACAATTTATTGGCTGTACCTGTGGCCAGCGCAGCAGTTCAATACAAAACCCTCAGTTAATTAATAATTACTTAATTACTTGAGCTTAATTACCTAAGCGAAAGAAAAGTTCATTGGCACAATCCCCAGTCAGCAAGATAAAGCTTTATTAAACCACTAATGCTTTAATTTAATCTTGCAATAATATCAAAAATATATAATATAATAATATAAGGCATTGACAACCCCCAAAATGAAAATATCATTTTATAAAGAGTAACCCCTTTAATACTTTAGAATTAAATTTGGTGAAGTGACCCAAAATGTGGCAACACAGGCATTGTGAACAATGTAACGAAGCCCAGTACAGTACGAATAACAAAGCTACTATAAATTATGAAAATAATCAGTAGGTTATATCTAAAAGATATTTATGTTTTAACTAAAGCTTTCAAAACAATGTTTACGATAGAAGTTTGATTAAAGTGGTCAAATGGGAGAGTAACCTAATGGAAAAAATTCTAATTTACAAATTGTTTGATTAGAGATAGCATAACATAATTTAATGATATTTAGCCATTACAGCTTATTTTAAGAGAAAATATAAGTATTTTTCTTTAGGAATTTATGAATATATTCTTTAAATACTGTTAAATATTTACCTCAATTCAAGGTGTTCTAACGAGGGGTTTATAGGAATGTACAACTTCTATTCCATGTGAATTTCCCAGTCTGGCAAATAAAAATCCTTCCATGAAGAAATTAGGTTTCTTGCTGCTAATCCATCAAAAATACAGACAGGCAACCAAATATAAGATATACAAGAACCTATTTATGTATTCGTGGCTCAAAATCCCATCAAGATGGTCCGGAAAATTCCAGATACGAGCTACCGACCACTTCTGCCAAATGACCGTAGAAAAGTGACAGTGGCACATATACCTCGACCAAAATGTCCCTTAAAAAAAACTTCAAAAGCGTACTACTAATAAGTACTAAACCAGCACTAGGTAGCGTCAAATTTTACACAGTTAAATAAGTATTTGGAGACCAAACAAGAAAAGAAGCAACCGATGATCCTACCCAAACCGGCTAACATCGATGCGAACCATAATCAAGAATAATTAATTAAATTAATAAATCGTAACAATTATTTTAGTACAATTAGACGAGGAAATAGTACCACCGTTATTTTTTGGATAACCGCAGTACTCCATCTGACACGAGTCGCATGAATCACGGTTTCGTGTTGAAAACATTAAGCAAACACCAAGCCACAAATTTACTGCATTTAGCGGTACAACTGAAAGATGGCGCGGTGATGTCGAATTCGATTAAATATTCGAAAATACATGTCAAATGTGCGAAATATAAACCAAATTTACGTTAATTTTAAATATACGAAATTTAAAATGTTGCACTTTTGTACCATATCATTTTTTAAATCTAAACGTACATCTGACATTTTAATCGATCATAACCTATTTATAGGGACATATTGTTACATACACATATGAGGAACGTTGTTACACGTAACAACGAGGTAAATGTAATTAACATTTTAATTTAATTTTATTCCTTTAAATTCAGTCACGGTCAGAACTTATCGAGGTAATATATCGAAGGAGCGTTTCGAAGAGGATGCCGATTCAGTACAAAATGACAAGCTTTCATTAAGAGATGCCGCTAAACAGTATGGAATTAGTTTTGTAGTATAACCAACCCGGGACAGTTCAACATAGTTGAATGAGGTAAGTTGTGTTTTGTCTTTATTTTGCCAATGACCGTCAAAACAGATTAAAAAGAAAATCAATACATAGTACGTTGTGTTATTTTTATATCTTGCACATTTTTTAATTATTCGTATTGCGCCTGACGAAGACAAAATTAGAGAAATTTGAGGAAAAGGTGCGTCCTGTAAATTAAAACACATATTCCCAATACACCTAATTTATTAGAGAAAACGTGCCGGACTCACTCTGGAATTCACGAGGGGAAAGAGTACGGCAGAGAAACCCTCGATCTAAATTCCTAAACCGAATTATGCTGTACAACCTTTAGTAGTATAATAATTAATTAAATTACTGTCTTCCGCACCACAATCTGTCGTTCCACACTTGTGACAATACTACAATACTTTCAAAACTGAAGAGTTTGGTATTAGTTAGCCAGACGTCGCCAGCAGGTACTGAGGTCCCATACGGGAGACTACTCAGCTATAGATGCAATTTGAGCCAATATCCCTAGAAAGATCTGCAGGCCGATTGGTATATATTTCATTCATCATCGCTTAGCCTTTTGTTATGTTATGTGATTGAATAGTATTTCTTTTGTAGGATGTAAGATTATAGGAGATTACGGACGAACGATTCGAATAGCTCGTACCTTTACTGTTGCTTATTACTTATAGTCATTTCGATATAATATATTCCAATTCCGAATATATTGTTTTATTCTGTGTAATTGTGCACAGACTACAGATATTTTATCATTTCGGGTGCTTATAAGCAATTGGTACCAAGTTAAAGAACAAGGTTGCAAATTATTGTTAATTTAAATTTCACATAGGTTTTTAATTTAAACCAAAAATCTAGGCTTGATAGTAACAATGTTTTTTTTTACATAATTATACAAAAGCAAATCATTAAAACAAGATAAAATTTGTTAAAAAGAACGACTTAGTGCGTTTTGCCCGTAAGCCCATGATTTATAGCTAAGATATTCGTCCAGTCAGGGTAGGAAAAAGTTAGTAGTTTCATCAAGTCCCTTGCTTACATTACAATCACAATCATACTAAAACTAAAATTCCAGCATGAAAAGACAGCAAACAATACATATTTGCTTTCATTTAAAGCAGTGTTATTCACAGCATAAAACGATTTCATTAAATATGTGCACAGGTTATGCCATCAAATATGAATTATCCATGAGAATAGAAGAAATACTTGTGCAAATTATGTTATTAACAATATTATAAATTTCCTTTTACTAATCTGCAATACACGATAAAAGAAGAACTATTCCCAAAATAAACTGTTCAGTTCGCCGGTTTCAGAGTATCTATCCGTTCTCGAGCGATACGCTTTCGGATCTCCTCCAAAAACCTCTTGTTTTTATCTTTTACTTGTATATAAGGTGTATCAAAACTAAAGGTATAAGGTCTAATGAAATAATATTTTAAATAGGCGGGTTACCTCAGTTTCATGGCCCTTTACTGGTATATTAAAAAACATAACTCAATTTCGGATAATGTTCAATAAAACGTAGCCTACGCAAAGCTGTCCATGGTTTTTACCGAAGCTCAAGAACTAGAATTAGCAACGTATGTCGAAGGTTATTCAAAAATTTATTATGGAATGACGACAAAGGACTTAAGAAGAAACCTGGAAAAAATATAAAATGGCGTTCAAAGGCTGGTTAAAAAGATTCCCAAAGCACTCGTACTACAGAGTTTGCAAATCTTGCACGCGTCAAACTTGTCTTTTGACAACCTCGGAAATGTCTACGATAAATATAGCTTTGGTCCAAGTAACGCATACAATATGAATGAAACGGGGTTGACAACTGTTCAGCTGTCATCAAAGATCATTGCAAAAAAGGCTCAAAACAGGTCTGGGCTATAACATTAGGAGAAACAGAAACCGTACTAACCGTGCTAACCATGCAACTGGAAACAGCATGCCTCCTTTTATAATGTCCCCACGAAAAACTACAGACCTTTATGATGCTCAACGTACTTTTTGGTTCATTTGGAGCTGTTCATCCCTCAGGCTGGACAGCTGAATTTTTTATTACATTTCATTGAAAATTTTGTAAAGTTTACCCGGTGCACGAACAAAAATCCCAATATCCTTAGCCTAGACAATCATTCATCCTATTTGTCTATTCCAGTTTAAAACTATTGTAAAAATAAGGGTTTAGTGTTTTTAATTTTCCCCTACATACGTCCCATTGCCTTTAGCATTTGGATAGGACAGTGTATGGCCCGCTTAAAAACTATTTTTAGCCTACATGCAGATAGTTAGTTCAAATCACATCCAGGAACTCCAATGAATATTTATGACATCCCTACAATTTTAGAAGACGCGCTTCCTCTCGTTGCCACGCTTAGTAATATAGTGTTGGACACGTTCTTACGATATGCATTTGAAAATTAAAAATATTTTTAATATTTATTAGGCAATATCTAGAGCATTTTCTTTTTTAAAATTCCAAGTATATTGTTTGGACGTTAACATTCATACATTTAATACGTTGTTTAATAAAGTTGGTTGTGCAGGAAAAAAATAAAGGTAAAATGTGTAGCAACCTGCCTATAACATCATACCCATGGTTCGGAGTTAATCCCTATAGAAACTATAGAAAATAAAGGTCTTGTGGTACATCACATAGACTTAAATTTCCTGTACAAGGTGGGCAAATAAGCGAGGTAAG
Source organism: Pissodes strobi (assembly GCA_016904865.1). NCBI lineage: Eukaryota > Metazoa > Arthropoda > Insecta > Coleoptera > Curculionidae > Pissodes > Pissodes strobi. Next base: position 11,705 of record JAEQML010046325.1, read on the forward strand.
CGGCTGTATCTCAGAAACTACTAGTCGTAGAGATTTGCGGTAAAAAATTATACAACCAAAGTGACCAAAAGAAAACACTGGAAATAATTACCTCTACAATAGCTACTGTCGGGTAGAAAAATGCATTTTATTCAAAAATGTTTTATTATAAGTTGATAAAAGAATACCACCACTGTAGTCCTCGTGAAATTCTGCATCTTTTTTATTCATCACTTTTGATTGTAGAGCATGAAATAAGGGCGGGGGGGAAGGGAGAAATCTGACTTATTGAAATGCCTAGAGGAAACCTTGCTTATTAAGAACAAGATATACGCATGACAAATTAGTATTTGCTGTTCCCTCTAGAGGGCGCCAATTCAAAAGTTCATGTTTTTTTTAATTTTTCTCCGAAATTTCAAATATAATGATACCATTATTTTAACAGAAAGAGAAAGTAAATCAAATTTGCAGGAAAAAACCTCTAAACTGCATATCGATAACTTCACGCGTTCAATAGTTATTGCCAGAAGAGCATTTTTTAACAATGTATGCAGTGGAAAATATATTTCGAATTTTTATGGTCAAGCATGCCATGACTAAAGTAAAAAATGTTTTATTAACAAAAATAATCAAAACAATCATGAAAATAACATTAATGATACTATAATAATAACATAATAGGAAATAAGCTTGGAAATAAGTGTAAATTGTGATTTAGGACTGCTCCAATATTTTAAGAAATTTGGTGCAACAATTGAACGAAGCTTATCTCAGGTACCCAGTTTTAGTATAATAGTTATCGTGATCTTTCTCCTAAATTAAAATATCAGCCAAAAATTGGACAATACGAGTAGAATAAAATCAAAATTTTGCCCTTTTTCTGACGAGTTTCGAACTCAGTAATTCACACGTATGTTTTTATACTTTTTCACATTTAATAGGCCATGGAAACGGAAAACAAACTTCTTTGAAAGAAAAGTCAATTTTTTTCCACTCTTGGCACAGCGATTACGCGATACTGGCAGCAGCCCCGTCTCCAGGGGTGAGGCGGCGAGGCAGCCACCTCGGGTGGCCGATTTTTAGGGGCGGCCGTTTTTATTTTTTCTATAGTTTTAATGTGATTGTATATAACACGGTAAACATTCTCGCAATGAATATGTAAAACGCTTCATTCGTACTATAAGCAGCTCATCGCGCGATGTATGCAATAATAACCAATGCCTTAAAAAATTAAACCCCACTATATCCCAGATAAACCCACACCAGATGCAAAAGATCGGCAAATTTCTCGTCGGCCAACTTTAACCTTGACGTGGCGGTTATACGCGGCCTGCACCAAATAATCTGGGTATGATTATAGAATTGTTCTTCAAAATTAAAATAGTTGGTCTGCACCAAATAAATGAAAACGTGTTTTGTTGTGGACTGGTTCAGGAAAAATAAAAATTTGCAATATCATTCACTTTCTTTTTTCCCAACTGGCGGTGATGAAAATCTTGTGTTATTATGGCTGCTCTGACTTTTTTACAGAAATTTCCTTAATACGGTTTAATGTATGCCGATTTAAGGCTATTTTAACATTGAAAATGTTTCTGTTATCCTAATATAGGGCCTCAAATTGTGAAAAAGTACATGCTACATTTGCCACATGACGTCATACGCGTGAGAGATCGTGTTATTTTGTTTATTCAAACTTAAATTTGATCATAAGGTATCGGAATCGGTTCAAATGACTAAAATAAATTGGAACTAACTGAAACTAACCGAAAGTTGATTGAACGACTAACCAAAAGCACCAAAAACAGGCTAAAACGTATCGGAAAAGGTTACAAACATTAAAATAAATTGAAAGTAACCAAAACGAGAAAAATTTTAAGGACTAACCAAACTAACCCAAAACATTAAATTTGATTAAAACATATCGGAACCGATTCAAACGTCTAATATATATTGGAACTAGCTAAAAGTAACCGAAAGTTGATTGATGACTAACCAAAACTAACCAAAAACAAATAAAATCAACAAAACGAGCTAAACTGTATCAGAACAGATTCAAAATATTAAAGTAAGTTAAAACTAACCCAAATTAACCGAATATTGGCGACTAACCTAAGCTAACCAAAAACATTCAAATTAGTTATAATGTATCGGAACTGGTTCAAATGACTAAAATAATTTAAAACTAATTGAAATCAACCGAAAATTGATTGAACGACTAACCAAAACTAACCAAAAGTTTCCAAAAGCATCAAAAAGGGCTAAAACATATCGACACATATTAAAAATATTAAAATAAGTTGAATTTAACCGAAGTCTGGAGACTAACTTAAATTGACCAAAACATTTAAACTGGTTATAACGTATCGCAACCGGTTCAAATAACGAAAATAAATTGGAACTAAGTGAAACTAACCGAAAATTGATTGAACGACTAACCAAAAGTATCCAAAAGCACCAAAACGGGCTAAAACGTATCGAAACTGGTTACAAACATTAAAATAAGTTAAAACTAACCAAAATAGCCAAATTTTAAGAACTAACCAAAACTAACTAAATCATTAAATTTGATTAAAACATATCGGAACCGCTTGAAACCACTAATATAAATTGGAACTAGCTAGAAGTATCCGAAAGTTTATTGAATAACTAACCAAAACTAACCAAAAGCAAATAAAAGCATCAAAACGGGCTAAAATGTATCGGAACAGATTCAAAATATTAAAGTACGTTTAACCTATCCCAAATTAACCGAACATGGGTGACTAACCTAAACTAACCAAAAGCATTAAAATTGGTTATAACGTATCGGAAATGACTAAAATAATTTAAAACTAACGGAAATCAAGAGTTCCTATTTAGAAGCCCCTGGGAGACTTAGCGACTTAAAATTTTAGGTGGGGGTTCGGACCGATGCCCTCCACCCCCTACCGAATACGAACTTGCTAGCTCGAAATTTAGGTAAAAAAAGCCGGTAGGAGCCGAATTTCCGGTAGGCTCCAAAAACGAAAAAAAAACGCCTCCTAAATATAAAATGACCTATGAAAGCGTTTTTCTCCGAAATAATATTTAGGGGTCAAAAACCACGATTTTCCACTTTTGAAACCGATGGGGCGAGCGTTCTCCTAATAGGAGCCGCGGATCGAAAATCGCGTAGAACACTTTTTTTTCAGGCTAATCCGTGCGGGGGACATTTTCAGGGTCTCGTTTCGAAAAATTTTCGACCTCATCCGGCTCTTACCGCTGAACCTATCAGACGTAGGTTCCCACTGAGGTCAGATGCGAACTCGGCGTCATCAAAAACCCCCCTAACCCAAATCTATCTCTACGGGAACACCTCGCCCCTGTAAAACGGGCTCCTAGGTTCCAATTTTTTTTTTACGTTTAAACGGACCCCTTTTGACCTACCACACCGACTCTCGACGTTTTCCACCTATTAAATTGATTTTTTTAATCGCTGAGCCTCCCCCCTAGTGGCTACAATTTGTTTATGTCCATATTCGTTTTCCCCGACCCCAACAACCCCCGAGTCCATATTTTCGGCTAAATCTGAGCTGTGTTCGGTCTAGTACCAGCTCACGTTCCCTATTGACGGGTAAGATAACGTATCGGTGTAAACAATTTTAGTGTTTTTGGTTATTTTTGGTTGACACCAAAATTCGGTTAATTTGAATTAGTTTTAATATTTTAAATCTATTTCGATATGTTTTAGCCCGATTTGATGCTTTTACTTTCTTTTGGTTAGTTTTAATTAGTCGTTCAATCAACTTTAGGTAAAATTCAGTTAGTTCCAATTTATTTTAGTCATTTTAACCGGTACCGAGACGTTATAAGCATTTTTAATGTTTTTGGTTAGTTTTGGTTAGTCAGCAAAATCTGTTAATTTGGGTTAGTTTGAACTTACTTCAATATTTTAAATCTATTTCGATGCGTTTTGGTGCTTTTGGAAACTTTTGGTTAGTCGTTCAATCAACGTTCGGTAGAGTTCAGTTAGTTTTAATATATTTTAGTCATTTGAACTGGTTCCGGTACGTTATAAGCAATTTTAATGTGTTTGGTTAGTCGCCAAAATTCGGTTAATTTAGGTTAGTTTTAACTTAACATTTTGTAATCTGTTCTGATAAGTTTTAGCCCGTTTTGGTGCTAAACCTTTGGTTAGTTTTGGTTAGTCATTCAATCAACTTTCGATTACTTTCAGTTAGTTCCAAATTATTTTAGTCACTTGAACCGGTTCCGATACGTTATAATCAAATTTAATGTTTGTGGTTTGTTTTCGTTAGTCGCCAAAATTCGGTTTGTTTTGGTTAATTTTAACTTACTTTAATTTTTGTAACCTCTTCCGATAGGTTTTAGCCGTTTTGGCGCTTATGGATAGTTTTGGTTAGTGGTCCAATCAACTTTCGGTTAGTTTCAGTTAGTTCCAATTTATTTTAGTTATTTGAACCGGTTCCGACACGTTATAATCAAACTTAATGTTTTCGGTTAGTTTTGGTTAGTCGCCAAAATTCGGTTCGTTTTGATTAGTTTTATCTTACTTTAATTTTTGTAATCTGTTCCGATACGTTTTAGCCCGTTTTGGTGCTTTTGGTTAGTTTTGGTTAGTCGTTCAATAAATTTTCGGTTCGTATCAGTTAGTTCCAATTTATTTTAGCCATTTGAACCGATTCCGATACGTTATAATCAAATTTATGTTTAAATAAACAAACTAACACGATCTCTCACGCGTATGACGTCATGAATGTGGCAAATGTAGCATGCACTTTTTCACGATTTGAGAGGCCCTATACTAGGAAAACAGAAACATTTTTAATGTTAAAATGCATTTTTAGATTGTCAGACATGCAGAATTGATTGGTTAAAACAAAAGTTCCGATATCATAATAATAAAAAAATTTCCCATACGTGCCCAATATTCTGCGGGACACTGTATAACATTAGTTGGATTTAATAAGATTTAACTATAACATTGTATCTGCCAGTTTTCAAATTTAATTGAATTTCGTGCTCATTCGATTTTAGAATACGCAATAATTTTGGAAATAAGTGTGCTGGAATATGCATTAAACAACATTTATACATACCTTTCAGGATCGCGGGGTAATTTAAATAATGATTTTTCGCCACCGCTTCTAGTAGAACAATTCAAAAAAAGGCACTTATAACCAGGGATTTTTAACAAAAATGAAATAAAGATTAATTATTTTTCGTAACGCTCTCGGACTAAACCAAAATACTCGCGTGGCTCGCGTTTAGAATTACACTAGAGCTTGTCCTGACTATTTCTTGGGATGGCTGGCCATCCCAAGGAGGCGGAGCTTTAACCGAATTCTTGTTTCATGCGTTAGGCGGGAGGTTTCGCATCTGGTGTGGGTTTATCTGGGACTATATAATATAACGGTCTATTCGCAATTAGCATTAGCAGCTTAAATTCGCAGTGAATGAAAAATCGCATTAACAGTCGCAATTGCTAATGAAAAATCGCGACTTAGCACATCTTTAGGGACGGGCGACATCGACCTAGGCGATTAAGGACAATTTTTAGTCGTGTGGTCGAAACGCCACCCGATTGATTAATCGATTACTGAACAGCATGTAGCACATAATATTGAGCGTGGAGCGAGCGCATGTTACATATACGTACTCGTGCGATTTTTTAGACCAAAAATTCGAACTCGGCGCCCCCAAATACCCCTTTCTAGAGTACCCACATCAAAATTTATTTTTTTCGAAAATTATTTTTGAAAAAAATGTTTTCGCTTTTATTTCAGAAACGGTTAGAGGGATACACGTACATGTCACCCACCAACAAATATATATTTTTTAAATTACATACAGAGTGTTAGAACCACAAATTTCCCCAAAAAATCCTATATTTTCGAAATATTTCGGTGCAACAAACTCGTGCAATTTTTTAGATCAGAGATTCGAACCTCGCGCCCCCAATTACCCCTCTCTAAAATATCCACATCAAAATTTATTTTTTTCGAAAATTATTTTTGATTTTTTTTTTTGCTTTCGTTACAGAAACGGTTAGAGGGATCCACGTACATGTCACCCACGTATAAATAAATTTTTTTAAATCACATGCAGGGTGTTAAAACCACAATTTCTCCCAAAAAATCCCCTATATTTAAAATATTTCGGTACAGCAAACATGTGCGATTTTTTAAACCAAAAATTCGAACTCCGCGCCCCCGAATACCTCCCTCTAGAGTACCCACATCAAAATTAATTTTTTTAGAAAATGATTTTTGAATTTTTTTTTGCTTTCATTACAGAAACGGTTAGAGGGATCCACATACATGTCACTCACGTACAAATATTTTTTTCTTAATCACATGCAGGGTGTTAAGGCCACAATTTTTCCCAAAAAATCTCCTATTTTTGAAATATTTCGGTACAGTAAACTTGTGCGATTTTTTAGACCAAAATTTCGAACTGCGCCCTCCAAATACCCCTCTCTAGAGTACCCACATCAAAATTTATTTTTTTAGAAAATTATTTTTGATTTTTTTTTGCTTTCATTACAGAAACGGTTAGAGGGATCCACAAACATGTCACTCACGTACAAATAAAAAATTTTAAATCACATACAGGGTGTTAAAAATAGAAATTTCCCCAAAAATGCCCCTATTTTCGAAATATTTCTAAAGGGAAAACTCGTGCGATTCTTTAGACCAAAAATTCGAACTCCGCGCTCCCAACTACCCCTCTCCAAAGTACCCACTTCAAAATTATCTTTTTTAGAAAAATATTTTTCAAAATTTTTCCCCTGTTTTTATTATCGAAACGATTAGAAGGATCCACTTGCATATCACCAACAGAGAAATAAAATTTCCAAAATCATATACAGGGTGGTAAAACAATACATTTTTTAAAAAATCAACTTTTTTCGAAATATTTCGGTACAGAAAACTCATACGACCTTTTCGATGCGAAAATCGAACAAGGCACCCAAAAACCCCCCAAAAGATATTGGAAATAAAAAAGATCATCCCCTACGAAATTCCCTATTTCGTGCCGAAATTCGAAGAAAAATGCTAGATTTTGAGACAAAAATTTTATCGAATATCTACCTTATTTGAACTCCTATCGAAAAACTTTATAGGAGCTTTTCGATCGACCTTATGACGGCGCAGACACGGGCGCAACCAATTTGAGATATCTCCTGCCGTTACTACACAAATGAAGAAAATATAAAAATTACGTTTGGTCGATTTGGAAAAAAACGAAACGTCATACAATTAAACTGGATATGGCACATTAGTACCCGATGGGACCCATCTTTTTCCATTTAACCTCTAACTCTTACAGTTTTCGAATTATTATAGCCGATTTAATGAAATTCTCGATTTTTTTCCAAAAAAAAAATATTCGTTTTTATTACGGAAACAATTATAGGGATCCATTTACATGTTATTAACATAAGAATAAAATTTTCAAAAGCCTATATAGGGTGGTAAAAAAGTTATTTTTGAAAAAAATCCCCTTTTTTTCGCAAAAAAACGGTAATAGCTAAATGCCGTCGAAATACACATTTTTGGTGGTATGTAATTTTTTCGTATCACTCGTAGTTTTGGAGCTACGACCGTTCTCGAATTTAAACGGCTGATTTCTCGAAAATTAAGAATTTTTTTTTTCGTAAAGAACCTATTTTGTCGGCCCTAAGGTCCTCTACCTACATGCCGAATTTCAAATCGATCGGAAAAAAACCGATAGGTTCCAGGTAGGTTCCGGTTCCTATGGGACAAAATGAAAGTTAGGTCGATAAAAAATACGGTTTTTTCGGTTTGCCAAAATTCTTTTTTTTTCTACCGGAACCTATCCGTTAAAAAACGTGTTTCGCGATTTCCCCCACTTCTCGATAAACATTCGGGAAACGGGGAGATGTGGGCGGTGGGGGGTACCCACTAACCAGCCAACTCCGACTCCGCTGCGTGGAGTTTGATGGCGGCAAAATTTCGCTCAGAGCTCCCGTTTAGCTAGAAATCGCGAAAAACCACGCAATTTCCATATAGCCCCCAAAACCCCCCCTTAAAATTGAGCACCGGCATCCCCGATTTAATTCCAGGTAGCCCCCACGTGGTACATCTACCATGAAAATATAGATCCTGCAGGTCATCTCCTTATATCGGAACTTACCGGTTAAAAAACCGCGCGGGCGCCTATTCGCCGGATAGGTCATTATTGACTTATTAATTGGTCTGTTGTAAGGGGCGGCCAAATCCTGCTCGCCTCGGGCGGCCTAAGGCCTGGAGACAAGACTGCTGGCAGTTTTCTTCGTCCTAAATTCTGTAGGCGTGGCAATGGAAGAACTGAAGACAATATTATTAATGTCCTGGCATACATAGAGGCAATAGGCAGATAGGAACATTAGGAACTAGGGCATTATCTTCAAACTTGGGTATAGCACGAACACTGTTCGTAATATTTTAAAAGTCTACATTAATTACCACATCCTCCTTCTTCAACTGCCAGCGGCTGAAATCGAAGCGGCAATTTTCTCCACCCAACAAAGATTGAAACATTGTGTGCAACATGATGGGAGGCGGTTTGAACACATGAGACATTAAATTGAAATGTTTTATTCGAATTCGGTCCTTTAAATGATTGTTTAATAATTATTTTTGATAATATATATTTTTTTATAATAGCCATGGCATGCTTGACCACAGAAGTTCGAAACTTATTCGTTTTTTCAATGCATGCATTGTCTTCTGGCAATAACTCCTGAACGCGTGATGTTATCGATATGCGGTTTAGAGGTTTTTTCCTGCAAATTTGATCTACTTTCTCTTTCTGTTAAAAGAATGGCATCATTATATTTGAAATTTCGGAGAAAAATTAAAAAACCATGAACTTTTGAATTGGCGCCCCCTAGCGAGAGCAGCAAATGCCAATTTGTCATGGGTATATTTTGTTCTTAATAAGCAAGGTTTCCTCTTTCAAGAGTTATAGGCTTTCAATCGGTCAGTTATTTCCATAAAGGGGGTAATTAACTTTATAATTAACCACTTGAATTAGCAGACTGTATTATTATAAGTAGGTGGGAGTTTTATTCGTAGGGTGTGAATTGAAACATGTATTTTAGGTATCACGTACTTCAATAATGCAAGAGTTAATTTGCATTAAATATGATTAATATATACTGTTCCTTCAATGTTGCTTATTATTAATTAAATACGAGTGGACTGTAAAAACTCTTTATTCCTTATTCTTGCCATAAAATAACTATTACTTAGGGGGGTGATTCTAATGACTAGAGGTGTGTCGGTCCGGATGGACCCGGTACAAATGAACGAATCCAGTAACGGAACGAGTCGGACCGAATCCGTCATATCATTCGGACCCGGTCCACTACTTGCTTCAACGGAGCAGAAATCGCGGTGCGAGGACTGCAAGCGATGCCGTGGTGAATCGGTTCGGGTGAAGCAACGATTTATAGGAGTCGAGTTCCTTGAATTAATACAATTCGGTCCGAGTCCGTAGCGGCACAGCCGCCGCTACGAATTTTATTTGAGAAACCAGAGACACCTTTTGCGTAATAATCGCGTATGCATTTGTTATTATAAGAAAATTTTTAATGGTTGCTTTTGTTTTAAAATTTTAAATAACATTTTTTTACATTAAAAAAATTTAGTACAATAGATATTTTTAAAAAAACTAAAGAAAATAGCAGACATTTTTTAAAACAAAATATATTTATATTCCTTTATATATAAAATATAAACTACAAGAGCTCAGTTCCATTTGATATGGAAATTATTGATTTTGTATAATTTTATGCTGCCTATTTAAAATCAAATTCGTATGGTGTTCAATATCAATATTATTTTCAATTTAAATAAAACATTTAAACCTCACAAAATCATGGAAAGAATAATGCAGGTTATGCAAAAAACTCCCGTCGGCATAACACAAACGTTTGTGCTTTACGGCGCGGCGGATACCGGACCCGCCGGACCGGGAAGCAATCGATAGGTATGTGATGCCATTCATGCCAAGGAACAGTGAAGCCTGAGTCGGTCCACTCGACCGAATCCATTGGACCGGGTCCACTGACGGACTGATTCAGGTGGACCGAATCCACCAACGGACCCGGATCGCCCATCACTACTAATGACTATCATGACCTTACCTTCACCACGACCAATCTTGATCAATCTCTCCCTGTCTTCCTCCTTGGCGGTCTCTTAGCGACAATGCGCGGTTGTCACGTTTACTTAGGAAAATAATTCGAATGTTAATGCTTGTTAAAAAATGCTTAGACATATACACCCCCCCTTGAAAGACTAAAGTCCTTTCAAAAGAAACTAATTCTAAGTTACAACATCCTATGAAACTAGTTCTAAATTACAACATCCTGTAACAATACATAATTTTAAAAAGATGTAAACATAAAGTCAAAGTACATCAAATTGTTCAGAGAGTTAACCTGAAATTATTAGTTAACCATTGCCACATATATTAGTTTATCGGTAGAACACATACACTTCGTATTGACCGTCGCATTTCGCCACCTCGAACCTTTAAGTCCACTACGCGACACACTCCATCTTCTCCTCGATGTAGTGCCGTAACTCGACCCAACTGCCAATCCATTGTGGGAATGTTGTCATTTTTCACCAACACCAAGGATCCTACTTTGATAAGCTCATCGGACCGCTACTTCCATTTGGTACGCACTTGTAATTCGCTGAGGTATTCTCGCTGCCATCTGCGCCAATAGTGTTGGGTGACAGCTTGTAGCTTCTGCCACTTGGAAAGCCGATTTTCTGGAACCTCTTGGACACACAGCTCTGGTAATGCAGTAAAACTTCTACCGATTAAAAAGTGGGCAGGAGTTAATGCTGTTAAGTCTTCAGGGTCAGGATAAAGTGGGCAAAGTGGGCGAGAATTGAGGATAGCTTCCACTTGACTCAACATGGTTGAGAATTCTTCGAAGGTAAATGAACTAGTCCCCATAACACGCTTTAAATGAATTTTACAACTCTTAATCCCGGTTTCCCAAATCCCTCCGAAGTTTGGAGCCCGTGCTGGGATAAAGTGCCATCTTATCTTGTCGCAAACTAACTCACGGGAAAATTGATTTGAATTATTTTGCAAAAACTCGTAGATTTTCCCAAGTTCATTGTTTGCGCCAACATAATTAGCGCCATTGTCAGAATAGATATTTAACGGTTTTCCCCGTCTGCTGACAAACCTTTTGAGCGTATTCAAGAAAGCATCAGTTGTTAGCTCAACTCTGTCAAAATATGACCCTTTGGAAGAATAATTGGATGTTTATGATCATACGTCAACTTAGCCCTCTTAATTCTCCCACCTACTCTAATTAAATCGTTTTCCATAAAAGGAGTTAAAGATAAAATCTTACTGTTTTTCTTAATGTGAGACTTATTTTTCAGAGATTTGTATTCATCCGGAAAACTGTTTATTTGTGCTTGTTTAACTAACAAATGTGTCGCATTCTCTATTTCTATTGGAGTTAAACATATATTAGAATGTCTCTCGCACCCCTTTAACCGTACATGATTTGCAAATCTAAGTATGTAACCTAAAACTCTTATTATTTTCATAAAAGAAGAAAATTTCTTGGTTAGCACTTCTAAAATAAATTAATTGCCACTAATAATAGTATGTACACAGGACCTTACCTCGGGAATTTCAAAATCAATCACCCTTTCTTCCAAATTTCATTGGGTACTATCTGCTAAAACCATTCGGGACCACTAAACCACAACTTATTTTCAAACATCATTTTTGGTGTGATTCCCCGAGAAAGTAAATCTGCAGGATTGTCGCTTGACTTAACATGATGCCAATCATTTATGTTAGTAATAGACTGAATTTCCATGACTCTATTGGCGACGTAAGTCTTCCATCTATTTGACTCCCCACGGATCCATGCTAGCGTTATAGTTGAATCAGACCAGTAGTAAATTCTATCAAAACTTACTTCTAAAGATTCAACTGTTTTATTAACAATATTACTAAGTAACAATGCATTGGATAACTCTAATCAAGGTAGACTCGTTTGCTTTAAGGGTGCCACCCTGGATTTAGCACACAATAATCTGCAACTGACTTCATCACTCGAGCTTATAGACTGATTTATAAAAGATAATATATAAGATAATTCACCAAGAAACCTTGACCACCTTTTTGAGAATTCCTCTGGCAGATCTTCATCCCATGATAACTGCATTGACCAAATCGCCTGTATAATTAACTTTGCAATAATGATAACAGGGCCTAACAATCCCAGCGGATCGTAAATTTGACATATCACCGACAGAACTGACCGTTTTGTGCAAGTATCACTCAATAAAAAATTCCTAATTCTGTATCTAATCACATCTTGATTAGAGTCCCAGTACACACCTAAAGTCTTGGTTTGTTGGTCTTCTCCAAATTCTAAAATTCCCATCTCCAGGTCCGAATCCATGTCTAAACCCTTCAGTAAAGTTCTATCGTTGCATAACCATTTCCTCAGTTGAAAACCTGCACTGCCCAAAATGCTTGTAACCTCAGATTGAATTTTTAACAACTCTTCAACTGTCGGTGCAGATGTCAACAAATCATCTACATAAAAATAATTTTTTATAACCTTGCTCGCGAGGGGATATTTTTTCTCATTCTCATTCGCCAATTCAATTAAACACCTAACCGCTAAGTAGGGAGCCGATGTGTATCCAAACGTCACTGTTTTTAATTCAATGATTTTAACCTTCTCCTCAGGATTGGATCTCCAAAACAACCTCTGATATTTCCTATCTTCCTCTAACGCCAATACCTGTCGATACATTTTTGATACATCAGCCGATAAAACGAATGGATTTTTCCTAAACCTCAACAAAATCTGAAAAATATCCTGTTGCAACCTTGGCCCACTAAACTGAACGTCATTTAAACTAATGCCTGTAGTTGTTTTCATACTTGCATCAAAAACAATACGACATCTCGTAGTCGTGCTATCAGCCTTCAAAACTGCATGATGCGGCAAAAAATACCCATCACAATGAGTGAAATTTTGCGATTCCTCCATAATTTCTCCTATTTGAACCATATGGCCTAGCTCTTCGTATTCATTCAAACAGGCAACATAATCCCTTCTCAATGATTCATCTTTTAATAATTTTCTCTCAAGAAAGTGGAACCTCTTTAACGCCGTATTCGCAGAATCGCGTAATTTATTTAATGATGTTTTAAAAGGAATTCTTACGACAAATCGTCCGCTTTTATCACGCGAAGTTGTTTTATTAAACCATGATTCACAAAACTCGTCTGATTGAGAGAATACATTTTTCCTTGTTTGTGTTTCTTCCAGTTCCCAGAATCGAACGATCAACTGATCAAGCGACTTATTTTGAACATAATTTTCTGTAGCCAAATAACTAGCGGAAACATTACAAGTGGAGTCATTGTTTATGCTTTTAACACACATCTCACCGGCAATAATCCACCCAAAAACGCTATTCTGCAAAATAAGCGCGGTGTTGTCTAATCTTATTCTATTGGGACACAAACTTGACCAAAATACGTGGGATCCTAACAACAGATCAATATCGGCGCTCGAATTAAATTTTTAATCCGCAAGATTTAACCTATCAGGAATGTTTAAGAGATTTTTCTCAAAACTTACATTGGGCAATTTTTCAGTTATTTTTGACAACACTAAATAGCTAATTTCTAGACTAAACTGATTATAGCACGATTTTATTATAACGTTCACCTTTTTACTAATATGCGTTAAATTTTGCCATACTCCCTTAACCACATGGCTCACCTTTGACGGCTGCAGCCTTAGCCTTTTGCAGAGATCTTCCGATATAAAATTGCCTTGGCTTCCACTGTCCAATAATGCCCTACCCAATACCACGATATCACCATTCCTTATTTCTAAAATCGCAGTTGATAACAATATTTCAGACAAATTGGATGAAGCGGCAACAGAGCATTTTGTACCTGAGACGCGAGCGCCGCCCTTCAAGGTTGAAATTTCGCTATCAGCGTGCGGTGCGCGGGAAATAATCGCAGACATGCTCTGATCGGCGTTCTCGGAAATATCGTTCCCTCCAGTGTTGCCGTCGCTACCTGAATGTCCTAAACTTGGGTCGGGAGTTTCACTTTTATGCAGAAGTAAATGATGTGACCTCTTACATTGTGAACACTTCTTCTGCCTACATCTCCATGATGGATGAGTGCCCTTCAAACAATTAAGACACAACCTTTTCTGTTTAGCACCTTCCAACCTGTCATTTATACTCAACTTTACAAATTTCCTACAATCATCAATCGCATGCTCTCCCATACACCAACCACATTTATATCCTTTCTCATTCGCATTACCTATGGCGGGGAAGCTGTTAGACAATTTATGTTTCCTAAAATAGCCTTGATATCGGTCAGAATTATCTTTGTTTTCAGATTTGCCTGTTATTTCATTTTTTTCTAAAACTTCACATTTTGTTTTTAAGAATGTATTCAAATCTGACAACTTTGGTAATTCTTCCTCGTACTTATATGATTCCCAATCCCTACGCGTGACACTATCGAACTTATTTGCCATTATATAAATAATTAACGGGTCCCAAGTGTCAACGTCTTGTCCTAAAGATTTTAAGGCACGTAAATGTTTCGTTCTGTTATTATATAAATTCCTTAAAAGGCTATGTGATTCCTTTGTTATAGCAGGATACTCAAATATAGCTTTTAAATGATTGTGAAATATTAATTTTTTATTTTCATACCTATCTTTAAGGATTTGCCAAGCAATTAGGTAGTTTTCTGAAGTAACCTCCAGAGCCTTTATAACCTGAATTGTCTTTTCATCTAAAGAGGACTTTAAATAAATAAACTTTTGTAAATCTGACAACATTGCATTTTTCTCTACTAAGGCAGTAAAAACCTCCTTCCAATCGAGCCATTTGTAATACTGGCCATCAAACGTAGGTATCGAAATTGGCGGCAACTTTACTGTAGGCTGATTAAAATTATATCTGTCACCGCCCGAGGCCTCCGAACTAACACCTGAAATCCGAGAACGAATATCGTCATTAGGAGACTCAACCGCGGACAAAAAATACCTTACATCCCCCACTAAATTTGCATACTCGTCCTCAAAGTTAGCCCTTTCCCGCTCATTTTCTTGGCATGCCACCAATTCATCACTTTGTAACCTTTCGATCTCCGTTTAAATGTCATTAAATTCTTCCCAGGCGGGCTCAAACTTCTCTAATTCTACTTTTAACGGACTTAGAACTTTTTCATCTAAAGGTTGAACCGACTGAAACCGCACAAAATCATTTTTTAATCTAGTTAATCTACCTTTAAGAACAGCTCGCCTTTGTTTTAAATTCAGTGAGTTCTCTCTCCGTCATATTAATTCAAATGGAGACAAAATGAACACAAGGATATATATAAAAAAAAGGAACGGACTTACAGCTTATTTCGATGCCTTTTCTTGCGTTTGGAACCCAAGGGATTTTTCAACATCCGATTCTCAAACGTCCTATGTTAGTCGTCACTCGTCACTGTCTGTCTCTTAAACCACTACCACTTTTAACTGTTTTTTCCAATATTTTTGGCAAGCTTAACAAACTGTAAACATCCCGGACGAATGGACCAAAATGTTCCTTCAATGTTGCTTATTATTAATTAAACACGAGTGGACTGTAAAAACTCTTTATTCCTTATTCTTGCCATAAAATAACTATTACTTAGGGGGGTGATTCTAATGACTATCATGACCTTACCTTCACCACGACCAATCTTGATCAATCTCTCCCTGTCTTCCTCCTTGGCGGTCTCTTAGCGACAATGCGCGGTTGTCACGTTTACTTAGGAAAATAATTCGAATGTTAGTGCTTGTTAAAAAATGCTTAGACATATACAATGATTTCTAACTACTTTCGAGCATCTATCCTTTCATACATAAAACTAAATACTATACATGAGGTTAACTATTACTAAATGTCTAACAAAACTTCTTGATTATTTTAATCTACCATGAACTTCGAAACTTGATTCGAATCCTTAGTACAGGGGGCAAATTTTCTACTACAAATTTCCAACCGCCATTTTACCTTCTTCTATCTTCAACAGGATTATTATCTCGAGAAATTGCGTTAAAACGTCCAAAGAGTCCTTAATTCAGGGTTGAAAAAACGAAACACAGAGTACAGCAGATATTTTCTCAATATCTGTGCAAACATAGGAGAAAAACTACTAAATATCTTGGCGTCAAACAGGGCTACGACTGGGTAGATGTTCTTGGCGCCAAATTCAATCAGAGCGATGACTGGATCGTTGATTCCCAGGTGAGTGTTTGTAAGACACTAAAATGATTTTATCCAACATATGTCCGTTTTAAGTATCATTATTCATGTCATTTTAGACAACTAAACTATCAAATAACACACTAGTGAGTTATAAACCATAACCCACTAGTGGTTTATGGTTTATAGCTCACGCTCTTTTTTTAAGTACCTACTATTTATTTTGAATACTATCACAGGTATTTAAATTAACATTAATATTAAAATGAAACCGTCATTGTTTTGGATGAACTGGATATTGTCATATTTTCCATGTGTCCATTGGAAGTTGAGGGCATTTGTTCCACCTGGCCGTTGTTTGATATTTTGCTGATCCCTTGAATTTTCTCCGCAATTTTAATTTTGTTTTGAATGGATTCTTCGATGTAGCCCTCCGCTACCGATGAGGATTTCCATCCTCCATGGCGCTTAAGTGTTGTCAGGCTGGTCCCGGCATTAACTAGCAGGGTAGCGGAAGATCTTCTCAAACAATGTCCGGTGTACAGTTCTTGATTTTCAAGGTTTAAGTAAGCAGCAATTTTGGAGGGTATTTTTGACATAGTATTGATACCCACAGACTGACTTGTACATTTTCCATTTTTATAAGAGACAAAAAGCGACTGTGACCGGTATTTTTTGGTCTTAATGAAATGTATTTTTTGCACAAATCAACTGGGTTTAATGGAAATCCTTCTTCAAGAATAGTAAAACTTCTTGATTTTTTAGTTTTTGTATCGGGCAAAACAACGTAAATATAATTACTTTTGTCTTGAATATTTTCAATTTTTAAATGTGTTAGCTCATCGCATCTACAAGCCCCGGCAATACCCATAATCAAAGCTACTTTCATTAGTAGAAATTCACTATCAGGAGCCTCACTCAAAAACTGTTCTATTTCATTTCTTTCCAATGTTTTGGACTTCTTGGGTTTGTATCCTTGAGATTTGCTTTTTAAAAAAAGAATTAGTTTGCCAAATTTTGAAATGTCGATTTTCTTGTAGAAATGAGGTGTCGAGCGAAGCATGGAATATTTAGTCCATAGAGACGATGGAGCTAATTTTTTCTGTAGATGCAAAAAATAGGCCAGCAAAACGTTTTCGTTAATACTTTTTATCTTTCTTGAATCCATCCATTTCTCAAGAACTTTGTACTCCTTATCATAAGAATCTCGAGATTTTTCTGGTAGTATTTGCATTGCCGCTTCTTCCGCTTCGGTAATAATGTTTTCGGGTACATAATTTTCATCAATTTCATCCATTTTCTCAAATTGATAAATGCTTCTGGGATCTGACAATAAATGCCAAAATTTGTTTAATAAACAAGTCCCCAAGCAACCAAAAACAGGTAAAACAACCCGCTAAACTAGCATGTCAAAAGTCAGTCATAGTCTGACACTTTAATGCATTAAAGCAGGTTCCACACTGAAATATCTTAGACAAAAAAATAATACACACTTAAACTAACACAAAATAATGGTGTTGGATAAAATTTTGTATGCCACTCGTGTTATGTTTTAAAAGTCACTTGATAAATTATACCACTCGGCTTTATATTATATTATTATAACTTTTTCTTGCGTAACTTATTTTCAACATAACACACTAATATCATAAATAACTATTTTCTACCGGCGCTGCAGTTAGAAATAGAGCGGGAATTGCGCAGTCGCGGAATGCATTTTAAACGGTAGAAACATGTTCTTTCTTTATTTGACATATAGTCGTTTACACAACATTGACGGAGACAAAGATATATGTGGTATTGAGAACGATTAATAATGATTTACTTGACGGAGTGACAACTTGTTTTTCAGAGATTGTTTCATATAATGAAATCTATTATACCGACAATCCAGGTTCAGACTAAGGAGTTACCTGGGGTGAAATAAATTAAGTTGTGTTTGAATTATGACTCAATCATACTACGGGCATACAGGGTGTTATCACCAAACTATACGGTGAAAAACGCAATTGAATAGATATGTTGGGGTGTTTCCGCAACAAGTGTAATGAATGAATTGATATTAAAACTATTTAAAACCGATTTACGTAAAAACTCTTATTTTTGTTTAAACCGATATATACAGTTGGAGACGAAATTTGGCGGTGTGTCTGACTGGTTCCATGCAAATAACCTTGGTTTGAATATATCAAAGACTGAAACTATGATCTTCACTATTAAAACCTCTTTTAGTTCTGAAAATAACCCAACAGTGTGCGATTTCTTGGTATCTGGCTAGTTGAGTTGGCAGTCACATATTGATCAATTGGCAGGTGAATTATCCTCAAGCGTTTTTGTATTAAGAAATATGGTAGGTAATGTCTCCTAAAAGGTTCTTCTGATGACCTTCCCTGCAATAGTTCAGGGAAAAATATCTGATGCTTTGCTTGCTTGGATACATGCGGCGGAGGCCACTAGAGTGTTTCCTCTGCAACGTAAAGCTATAAGAGTAATAAACAAATTGCCTCATCGAGCAGATTGCAGAGGTGCCTTTAGAAAAAACAAAATACTGACATTTCCTGGTATGTATATACTGGAGTGCAAAAAAAAATTGGATCAATATACGAAATTGAACACTGTGCATTCACATGCCACTTGCCACTAGAAATAATTGGAATGTTGTAATTGATTACCATAGAATGAATAAGTCTAGATTTTCAATTAACTATATCGCACCAAAAATGTATAACAAGATTCCTCAAGTGGTAAGAGATTTCCCTGATAAATCTTTTATTTCAAAGATAAAATATTTTTTGCGTAATAGAGTATTTTACTCTGTGGACGAGTTCTATAAGGCCGGTTTCGATAATGTCAGTGTTAATATATGAAAACTTGTGTTTCGACATTTGTGTTGAAGCAAGTCTACTGTTTTTGTTATTATGTTCAGTTTGTTTGTGGTAATTTGATGGTTTCCCGCTTTCAATCTTGTTGTGCTGTTTTGGTTTTGCTTTGACTTTGACTATATATTTTTCTTTTCGTAATTATTAGATAAGTGCAATTAATTTATTGACATTCATAAAGTTAAAAGCTCCTTTAAGCAAGTTTGCTGCAAAGAATACTGGCATCATTTAAAGTATGATATTTATTTCTACATTGATTGAAGTTATCTTTACAATAATCGCATTCCTATTTTGTTTTTTCGCAGCTCACCACAGCTAGGTCTAAACACATCGCCGAATTCAGCAGATTTAGGGACTCAAGAAACACCGACCTAACCAAGTATGTGGAGGAGCTGAATGCATTGCTGAACAAGCCACGACATTGCCGGACAAACCACTTATACCTGGCAAATGAAAAAGTTTTTCGATTTCATATAGTAGGCTATAATAAGGTTCTATGAGACTAACTATCGACTGCCGACTTTTCCACTGAAGACAGAATGAAGATTTTGTGACTACCCACGTGGAGGTAGGGCTCTCGCAACTCAACAAGAACTTTTATAGGTAGCCTCCATGGCACTGGCATTGGTTAGGGTCGAAATACATTAACGTAACAAAAATATCATAAAATAATGACCCTAATTAATTCAACCAGTCCATGAGGCCCCTAAAACATAAAGGTTCCACTAAGGATGCTCGCCTATCGACTCCTTGTCGGTCTACGGCTAAAAGGAAAACTCGAATCTCTCACGGAAGGAATTTAAACACCATCCTCCGAAACGTTGTTAGCAACATAACTTAGTTGAAATAACGAGCCCAACCTAACGTCATAGCTCGGTTAATCAAACTTCTGCTCTAAACCATATTCGCCTAACAGCAAGTAAATATGCCATAAAAATCTGCAGAGAACCGTTACCTGGGAACGTCGATTTGATTTAACCTGTCTTATTGTCAAAATCTCATGTTGCTGACACTTGATAAACGAAAACACGGAATCTCCTCGAAAGAAGAAGAAAACAAAAATAAATAATATACCGAAACACAAATAGATAAATGAATTACAATATACATTAGATGAATCCTATGATCTCTAACTTGTTTGAGGTAGGTATTGCAAAGAATTAGCTTGACATAATAAACAAACTGAATTTTACATTTGTGTCGAACAAATTGTTAAGATTTTATCAAGTTTTAGATGAAAAAAAGCTTGTAAGCACTCTCTTGAGTGGTTAATAAAAGAGAGCTCAAATAGTAAAACTTTTGAAGACAAGAGCTAGCAAATTGAACTGCAAAACCAGAACCCTTGAGAGATATTTCCGAAACCTAGTCGATCACCTACTAGTCTGAAAGGGACAAAAATCATAACTGATGTTATTATAATATCATAAGTATCTAGTACATCATACTGAGACATACATATAAATGACTTTTAAGGTAAAATAAGGTAATGTACTTTATACACTGTACATATATTGGAATATTCCAATCTAAATTATGTTTGCAAGTAAAAATAAATATAAACTAAGCAAAGCTTATGCCAAAATTTGAAAATGCTACAGCTGCAATAAGAAGACACCCTGTGGCAACTGAGACTTAAAAAATAACGTAACAAGACCCGCTCTTAAATATAGCCAGGTGGTCTCAACAACCTATTGAAGGGGAAGAACCCAAAGCCTCACAGCGCAAATAGAAATAACTAATACGAAGCTCGAAGAGGACGCCTTCGAGGACCTATGTAAGAAAATAGAAGGTTTTCTGGTGGCTCCAGTTTTTCGAAGCGCCGGGGCGAAATATGGATATACTGAGATCTGCTTATAGCAGATTCGCGTCTTCCATATAGGAGGCTCTTAACTGGTTTCTAGAAACACACTCTCTTGGTTCTAAAATGTGAAACTCTGAGGTATTGCCTGAACTCGCCCTTCGGTGGGGCACATCAACTACAGAAGATGCAGTAATATGATCTCGGGTTTTCCTTAAAAGGTCTTAAAATAACCATTACTTTCACAACTTTTACGCATTTTCGGGCGTTCTTGGTACTTCAATAAATCGCTAAAGCCTGCCAAATTGTTTAAGTAGTGATCAACTGGATCGTGACAATTATGAGCGCGTAAAGGATTTTCAATTCTTTTGAAGGTAGAAGCAAATAAATAGTTCTCCCTCTCAAACCTATCATTTTTCAAAATCGGTGCTGCTTCAATAACATACATAGTTTCACATAAAATTACTCGTATGCTACAGAAAATGCTGTGACCTTCTGTAACGGAATATATGCTTATTCTGCTACACTAAAATTTCAATTCAATTGCAAATGATTCTCAATATTTAATATTTAGGTCGCGAGTGACATCTATTCACGAATGGGTTTATTTTGTCCGAATAACGATTTTAGGAGCGCTAGTACGCTATTTTGTACCTACAATTCGTGACTTTATTTTACTATTATAGATTAATATAATTATTTATTAGTGGGTATTTTAATACTTGACGCTACGTGGTTTATAGTGTTAATCACATGTTATAAATTAGCCAATAAAACATCGGCAAACATAATTTTCTCCAGCGTCTTGAATTTTGAATACGAGATGTTTTATCTTGTGTTGAGACGTTGACGGGTGAGTGTTAATTTTTTAATCTTGAAATATTTAATTCATCTTGCAATATATTTAACTAATTCTTTCATTTTTAAATACATAATTAATATTTGTTTATGATTCGCTTAGTCTTATTTAACTAAAACAAAAATTTAGCATTTTTATATTCCACTTTTAATTAGCTTACATCTCCAATATTTTTTAATTATTGCAGTGTCTTTTTGGGTAATATTACCGATTTATTGGTGAATATTTGCGTCTCTCATTAATCAAATTCACGTAATTTGAAAGAGGCTTAGTCCAAATTTAGGGAGATCGTAATTATTTTATCGTTCAGTGGTCACGCACATTATTTTACGTATTTTCATTCAAATTGAACAGTATTATTTGGGTTAATTCTTGGGGTAAATTCTATATATTCCTGCAAATATAGTAAATTGAATTTTCCGTAGAATTTCTCCGAATTTTCCCTCATAGTATTGCCGCTTTTAATATTTTTCCTTTTCAGGCTCATTTAATTAAATTTTCAATTTATTTGTTATATCAAGCATATAATTATTAGCACTCGCCCTGTCTAGCCTCAATCCTGATGTACCGATTTTACTTTGCATTTATGAGAGGTTAATCTCGCATGTGTAAATTTATCTGGTTTTATCTTTTATCTAAATTTTTATCTCGATGCGATATAGTGATTATATTATCTTTATCAGTAATTGAATTGAGGCACAATTGCGCTCAGTTTTCGTTTATGTGCCAAGGGCCTAAGTAAACTCTTAGTACTTACTTATTTTGAGTCATAAGACTCATTGTTAGAGGTTGTACCTCTATTTCTCTATTTATTATCAAATTTTAAGTTTCCTTTTATTTAAATTTACCGAGAGTCACTGAATTGGAACGTCATTCCATTATGTTCTTTTGAATCTTATATTTTAATCATCATTTTCTTTTGAATTTTATATTTTAAAGTAAAGAAAAAGATATCGTGAGTGAGTAACCGTAATTATTTATAATTTTTGCATATTGTGTGCTCAACTTAACATTGTAATTTAAGTTTCTGATTATATCTGCTTTTACCAGTGAATTTTCAATTTGTAGATTGCTTCATCATATGTTTAACATTATCACTGATGTTCACATGATATTTCCTTGAATATTATTTAATTAGCAATATAAAACTAGTTTATTTTCTCTTGCATGTAACTCAATACCGCCGAAATGGCGAAGAAAACATCTTGCTTGTCAAGCAGCAGATGTTTGTCCACTTGCTGTATTGAACCACTCTGAGGGAACCAATACTTCGTGAACCAAATAAGTCCTCGATAAACCCAACAGATACTAACTTGGGAATAGGGAGAAACGGTTTCAGTGGAGGTCCCAATACGATCGCATTGGACGAAGCTAAGTATTACTCAGTCAGAAGATAAACATATTGTAAAGACCAGTTGTATTTTTTAATCTTTCACAATTATTTTTTTTAGTCTTTCACATTAATTTTAATTTTCATTACTTATGCCCGGTTTCTAAAGTACCAGATATCTAGTGTATAAAGTTATGAAGCCTATAATTACTATGGTTACAATTGTATTAACAATCGTTGTCATAGGAAATATTTGAAGAATAAAGTTATCTATACTTTCAAAAACTGGGCATAAGTCAATTTATTCATCAGATAAACTTCATTTGAATTAATTTCATCAATTATATTTGTAATTTAATAATATCGATAAACTCCATTTCAAATAATTTCATCGGTCATATTTGTAATTTAATTATATAACTAATATATTGTTGTTTTGTAATTTACTTCTTTAATTTACCGCAGGATAGAGGTCTGTGAGACATTGCGAATTGCAAGGGCAAATTTCTGATATTTTTATCTTTATATTTATTTATATTTAAGTATTCATATTTAATTCGCATTGTCTCTAGGAACTCTGGCGCCCACAAAAAAATTACGGCTAGTAAAAGAAACAACCTATCCCCTGGAAAAAACACCGTAAAGAAAAAACGAGTCTCAAAACGAACATCATTTACTAAAAGAAATTCTTATGGTTATGAAAAGTAGTATACAGTTAGCGAACAACTAGTATTGCGCTACAAAATGGCGCCCAACGCCATGCTTAATTAATTAATTAAACTTTCATTACACTTCTAGCGGCATCGGCAGTTTAGACACATTTATCAGCGGTAAAATGTTGATGTTAAGTTCTCCATGGTGATATATTTTGTATATATTTCCTTGATATGACAACATTGAACATCTTTATTACGCTTCTCACAAATAAATTGTATAAAGGAGAAATTATAATTTTCTTCTGGTCTTTTGGAGTGGTTTATGCAGTTGTCGAACACGTGAAATTCTTTCTGTGCCACTTTTTAATGACCGTGACAGAAATGTTTTGTTTTTATATTTAATTAAATCAAACCTACCAAATTTCACAATAGAGTAAAGAGAGCATTAATTCATTTAAGAGGATAGCCATTCTAACCAAGGAGGTTAAATTTGAGATTTTCTTAAGCACTATGGTTAGGGCTGTTGAGGTGTGTTTTCCGCAAAAAATCTAGAGTGGTCAGTCTCTCCCCAAAAAGAACTCAAATCAAATGGTTCAATGATAATCTTAGGGACATGCGTGAGAAACTGCATTTCATGGTATGTCTTAATAAACAAAATCTCATTTTAATGCCATGACTATAAAAAAAATTTACTGAAACGAGATTTCTATGGCGGCACGTGACAACTACATAAAAAAATCTCCAAATTCCCAGACTACTACGTGGTAACTGATTAGAAGTAACCAACCTGATCCTATTTCAAAATTCTCCAAAAACTTAAGTGCTGAAAATTATAACTTTTTTTTTTGTAAATATAGCAGACGCGACAATTAGAGCGCTACCGACTTCCACCAATAATTTCCTTGATTATATTAAACATATTAAATCCAATTATTCTTTTAAATGTAAGGAAGTCTCGTATAACGATGCAAGGCATATAATCACCAGCATTAGAACAGTACAAGCAGGGACTGTTTTGATATTGAAACAGACCGACCCTAGGTATGCGAATTAACAAAGAAAATTTCTAAAATAATGAAATTTACCCACAAAGTTGGAATACACTCAGTATTATAATAAGCTTTAAAAAACGCTCATTTCATGCAGTCGTACCAAATAATGGTCGAGAGGCAGGTAGAATAGACGCGCGCCGGGAATTCGGACTAACACCCGACGCGAGACCGATAGGTACGTCTTTGTCTAATGCAGTGGTTAAATGTGTGGGATTGGAATGTTTGATATTTTCTTGTCGCACTTACAGAGTTAAATGGGATCATTTCGATATAAAAACGCGACAAAAAGCACGGATAAGCAGAAGAAACCTTCTCTCTAACCCTATACCTTCGCTTTCGGGCTGAGTGGTTTTCCCTATATACCTTCGCTTTTGGGCTGAGTGGTTTTTCCTACATACCTTCGCGTTCAGCTGAGTGGTGTCTTTACAATTTTAACCTTATTCCAGTAACCTATTTCCTAGCAATTATCGTTAATTCCTAAATAATTAGTATCTGTCTTAACGATGAAACGAAGAGCCAACAAACGTAGTGCCGCAGGCACCAGTTCCAGGGGAGAAGAACCTGCTTCTTCGTCCATAGGTAAATAATGGGTTTATATTTTCAATATTTTAAATGGATATACTACAAGACTTTGTTTTAATAATGTTTTTTTATACTCAAAGTAAAGGGAAAGGGTGCAGCAAACTCATAGTACAGGAGATTGGAGTTCGGTAAAATACGTTCTTTTGTTTGGGACTTATTCCTGCAATGGGTGGTGTACAAGATAAATCTATTAAATCAAACTAAACTTCTGTATTATAAATCAACAACAAGATGGGCTATTGATAGTAAGAACTTTAAATATTTATTCCCCAAAATACTACTAATAAACAAATATAAAACAGGGACGTACTGCGTCGACTGATGCCTTCGTCCCGTCCGCCCCCAAAAGAAACCTTCGGGTCCCCCCCAAAAGAACCTGATGACGTAATTCCGTGGGGGATCCCATACGTCCTGGTCAAGATCTTACCGATTATGCTCCCTACTTATTGCTAACTTAGGTATCAATTCCTTAAGGTGTGTAGGTATACCAGGTGGTATGTACGAGGACTTCTAGAGTAAATGTTGCGAAATTACCTAGCATTGAGCACAGTGTAAGGGCATGCCTTTTGGATTTTGATACCTAACTCCCTTGCAAAATTGTCACCACTTGTTTTAGGTTTGAGGGTCAAATGAAATGATGTAATGCAAAATAAAATGTAATTAACTAATTATACATTGGTTTATCTGATAATGGTTTATTGAAATTTTGAAAGTCTCAAATATCGACAATTTCCTTTCTATTAAAGAAAATAAATGTATTAAATGGTCTGTCATTGTTTTATTACTAGTATTATCTGGTACCCAGGAAGACAAGACTTCTACTTTAGGAACCTACTACTACACAACGTCAATTAAACAGGGTCTGAGCCGACAGTAATAATATTTATTATCATTATTGTTACGATCACGTCCAACAAAGTTGCTGTCTTTTGGGTGCAAAAGGGTGTACCCGGGTCAGTGGCGTTTCAATATCAATGTCAGAATTATAAAAACCCTGAAAAACCTTACAGTGTACACCCTCACAAACCAAGCTCTCTATCGGCAAAAAGTTCCTTTAGTGTTCAAAACTGCTAGGGTTATACCTATCTATAAAAATAAAGGCTTCACTGAGGACTGCTCAAGCAGCCTGTATTACCTAAAGATTTTGAGACTACACTAAAATCACAAATTAATGAGCACTTTAACAGTAATGGTTTTTTTTTCAGCAACAATTCGGCTTCTGAAATAAAAAGACCATAACACTTGCCATTGATCGTCTTGTCGCGCAGGTTCTGACTGGGTTTGGAAATGGCTCTGATACCTTCATGTCTGCATCATTCCACGGCCTTTAATTGCGTGTCGCATAAAATTCTCCTTAAGAAGCTTTCATTTTATGGATTTGAGCCAGATAGTATTAACCTGGTGAGCTCATACCTCTCAGATCGAACACAGTTTATATTATACAACCGTAACATCTCTCACAAGAGGGTGATCTGATATGGGGTGCCCGGAGGTTCTGTGCTTGTGCCTGTCTTGGTATATGTAAATGACCGGGTGAATTTTCAAGACAACGCTAAACTTATCCTATTTGCTGACGATATAACAACCTTTCAAACCTATCATCCTGCCCGCATAAATGACTCCGGAATTTCTGAAACAATGCCCAACATCAAAAATTGGTTTCTCGCATACAAACTATGTAAATGTAGAAAAAACACAGACCATCAATTTCAGCCTAAGACGAACTCGACCGGGTTACGAACTGATGAATAACTGCTCTAGTGAGATTAGCTTTCTGGGAGTATATCTGGATACTACCTTGTCCTGGGAGGCACATATTGCCCAGTTAAGTAAAAGGTTGTCTAAGTCAGTGTATTTGGTAAAGAATTTCTCAAAGTACGTTTCTACTAATACATTTATGTCAGTTTACTATGGTTATTTCAGCTCAAACATGTGCTATGTAATTTTAGAGTGGGGTGACTCCACTCATGCTGTTAAGATATTTAAACTACAACGGAAGTGCATTAGGCTTATGACGGGGCAGGGATACCTGGAGGACTGTCGACAGAGCTTTGCTCAACTTAAGATAATGACTTTCCCATTCCATGTGTCTACATACTCCGGTGTCTTATATATAGTTAGGCAGAATCTTCAGCAGTGAATAAAAACAGTTTTTATGTTTTGCTGTGATTTTAAATGGGTATGTTAACTGAGTAATTTTAATTCTGACAGTAATTTAATATAGGTACGAGCTACGTTTTTATATTGACTTGTTTAAGCATATCGTATATATATATATTTTGCCAATAAATGTCTATCTATCCAGGGGATGTAGTCGTGTCGCTGAATTTATCGCGGTTGTATGCTAGATATGATTTTAATGATATCTGAGGAAATCCTATTCTGTCCCCTTTTCATTGGGCCACCCTGCATACATTACTACTAACTACATATAATCACTAGTTGGAGCAATTCGAAAGTTTCTCCTTCTATACTAATCACTTTATCATTAGAACTTAGATAGTTATTCGATCAGAACTTAGTGCCATCATTTATATGTCGGCTCGAATTGCACGTCGTTCAAGTTTCTACCCAACTCCAAACTTTATTGAGAAACTCCCTAAAGAGTCTTTAGTTTTATCGAATTAAAAACTATCCGAATGTTCTTATTACTTTTGGCTAAAATGTAATTGGCAGGAGTGAAAATAAACACATTTGTTGCGATATATATAAAAAATAGTAACTTATGGTTATTTTATCAAAAAATTGCACGTAGTTAGCATATAAAAAAAAAACACAATAACACAAATCCTAAGTCAATAGCTCAAAAGCGGTACTGTACACCTTGGGTAATAAAAGGATTCCACTGAATTGCCTAACATATTGTGAACTACTAAAACATTTATACTACTAATTAATAATCACCCTGTCCTAAGTTTGAACTTGGACTTGGAAAATATCATGTAAACATTCAAGATAAATTATAAACAACGCAAGAGAATTACCTTGAAGTTGCAATGGTTAGCAGATTTTATTATAGCTCACCTGCTCGAATCATTGCTGCAGTCCACAGGGACGTAGCTTCGATTATTCGACCGATATCCTAATCCTCAAACCCAACTCTTCTTGGGGAAAACCTGCCTAAAGTACTAACGTGGAATTTACGAAAGAGCTGTCAAAATTCTAAGTCAAGTGATTTTTAAAGTTAAATAGTTACAGTACCTTAAAATGCTGAGTGAATTTAAGTTAAACTAAGAACACTCAAATAATTATCTAATAAAATAACTAAACCTAATCGTAAATTGAAACACAACACCACTTTTATTATGAAACAGGGACAAATAATTCAAACCATACCTCAACCGAAGGGACATGCGTGTTTTAGTAATTGGGAAGAATGTAAACTCATTAAGTCTTGACCAATAGACATTGTTATCGTTTTACCGAAGTGCCTTCTTTCTTATCTCTTCTCACCTGACGTAGATCAATCCCTAATCTGAGCCACATAACATGCACGCCATCCAATGCGTGGAGCCGCGGATTACTGGTCGTGACAATATGTACCAGAATAAAACAGAGATATGATATAAACGTTCCAATTTAATATTTAAATTTTTCAGTTTTCAATTTTTGTTTTTTAAATTTGAATACAGCAATAAACTTACCAGCGAAATTTAAAGTATTTCTCAGAATATTCCGCTGTTTTTGATCTAGAAACATGCAAATAAAACAACCGATAAAATATTGTCAAACATTTAGATATTTCAAGATCTTTTTTTATTTTAGATAACTAACTTCATTGAGGTCAAACTTATTCAATGTTTGTTTTGCTGTATATAACCAAGCTCTATAATAAAGAAAAACAATTAATAGAGAAAGGAAACTGCTGGATTTGATCGTTATGGATGTTTTGATGGATGGATGTAGTTACAAAGGGATTAGAAGAATGTTAATTTAAACTGTTATTTAATCAATTAATTAAAGTTAAAAAAATAAAATGAAACGTGTTGTGAATGAAATTTTATAATCAGTTAAAGTTAAATCAAGCGATCTTGAGTGGAGGGAGAAAAATAATTATTCTCCCAAATAACTCTGAAATCCAGCAAGTTATAGAGTACTCTTGCCATAAAAATATACCACTGAATGAACACTTGAAGTAAATAAAGTAATTATCAGGAAAAGAAATTGTTTTTAGGGTATATTAATAACAGGATTCTGTAAGCATTTGCACTAGATCACATTTTTAAAAAATATAAATTTTTAAAATTGTATGTATTTTACATTCATACGTGGAAAGGGTATAATAAAATATAAAATTTATTAGTTTGGGTTAGGTTTTGGTACATATGAGACATTTTATGACTGCATTCTTAATATAGGGAGATTTTAGCATTATTACGCATACAGAATAGTTACGAGTAGAGTTCAATAATCTCGTATATCATACACGGTGTCTTAAAAAGCTCTAAATTGAAAGTACTGGGAAGATTATAGACATATAAAGGTACTTTTGCGGGATAAAGAAGGGCCAAGGCACGTAACGTGCGGCTTTCCTTCAGCATCAAGTTGAAACTTAAAGTTAAAGAGTTCTTCTTGACGAAATGGCGGACCCGCCAAATAAATAATTGTTGCTCCCTTTAGTCCTGTGAGGATATATATATTCTTGACAAACTAGTGCAGTTCATGGTATTAGCTACTATCACTCACTGTAATGACCTCTACCGACCGGTGAATGTATTTATAAGCGTTTGCAGTTGCCTTCTACCAGAAATTTAAAATTGGGACCGTTAGTTTTCTGTAGCGATTTGTGGTACCAACAACTCCTGAACGTGCGTGCCGTTTAGGGACTTTCTTTCACCTGTGTTGATAATTTATTGGGTATGACAGCTCGTGGCCACGTGACGGGTGACTATACTCTTATTGGCCAGGCGTCGTTGTAGTGGGAATATTGGAAGGTACCATCTGCTTCCGGAGAGTTTTGCGTTGGCTTGCTGTTTAAGGCAGAGGTCGTGTTGGAAGTTTTTTTGCTTTAACTCATGGGATTGTTCTGACCGATCGATTTATAGTCTCAGGCCTTATTTTGATTACGTTTTTGGTTAGTTTCGTTCGTTAGTGCATGAAACTCGCCCCATAGCTGGGATTTGATGCTGCCTTAAGTAGGTGAGTAAATTTGTTTTTTGTCTCTCAACTATGAATGCCGCCATTTTGGGACGCCGTGAGTGGATTCTATTTGCGTCTTAATTCTTTACAGAGGCCTTTGTCCGTTTACGACCTACCTGTCGTTCCAACGAGCTAGTCGTATAGCAACCCTTTACAGGTAATTTTTTTCTCTCGATATATATATGCTTTTTATTGTCTGAGTGTAAATGTCCTTTGGTCATGAGTTACATGCAGAACCTTGAATATTTTGATGTTCTACAGGGTTCCACCGTAGGGGTACATTTCCACCGTAGGGGTACATTTCACCGTAGGGGCACATTTTCGCCGTAGGGGTACATTTCCACCGTCGCTCGGGGTACTTTAACCGACAGAGTTTCGTTTACTAGGCCTTAAAGCTCAGTCATTAGGCCACGCCAGTCTGGTTACTGGATTGTGAATCGTTCTAGACACCGTTAGAGTCCTTCTTCGTCGGAGGAAGTTTATGGTCCTTTCCTTTCCACCTGAAAAACAGCCGAGAAGCCACCAACTGAATGTGAGCTATTTTATCTTTATTATTAGTGTTTGCTACTACCCTTTTCTCTTCTTTATATTTTTTTAACTATTAACGCCTAACCGTATTGTTCATCACTCTGGTTAAATAAACCCGAGATTTACGCCGAACCGTAATTGTCTGCTCAAGTATTAAGCTTTAATTAAATTCTTTTGTTTTTTTCCCTTTTGGCTAAATAAGATAATTTTCTTTACTCTATTATTTACTTATTGAAGTCGAAACTTAAAATTTGACATATTTTATTCTTAGAAATCCAAAATATAAAATTCAGCTTGCTTTAGTCTTGTCAGTCGACACTTTTAACATTTTTAACTGGCCGAAACAGGCTCGAAGTTTATTAAAATAATCGAGCATAATTTCACGAAATTTGCGACGAGTATCGCGAAATATTTTTTCGAATATCGATTTATTCAAGTTCCTTATTAGGGAGCTCTCGCTTCCTTTCGGTAAATTTGGCGTTGTGTTGCCTAGTTCCTGGTCTAGTTCTCTAGTCTCTAAGAAGAGTGCCTTTATAGTCAGATAGAGTCTGGTTAATAATTGATTAACGAAGAGAGCGCCCAATCTACTGATTTAATTTTAGTCGACTGCCCAAGGTATCATTTATTATTGGCGTACCTAATTTTAATTATAAACATAATTAGTTTGTAGAGCGGTACTGTGACGTCAGACCATGGTTTGCGCCTAAATAATAATCGAATAAGATCTTTTATTTATGTTACTTGTACTGTGATTTTCAAAAGTAAGAATTTATATTTTTAATTAGCTCAGGTTGTGTCTAACATCGGTTATATCGCGTAATATTTCGTTTTGAATTTCGTTAGCCACCACCAGGTGATCACGTTCGAGTGAACCAAGGACCTTAATTGTTATTGAAAGTTTCGTTCTATCCAAAATACATAATAATATCGGCTTTTAATTGAGCGAGAACTCAATTAATAGTTGTTTTTTTTATTCTCCATTTATTTATGGCTCAAGTAACTGGGTAAAATTTCTGATTATTATCAATAGACAGTTCTAGTCGTAATATTTAGCATAGCCGCCTAGGATATCGTAAAAATCAGCATCTGATTGTTCTATTTTTTTTTGCCTTGAGTAATAATTCAACTTTCTATTTACTGAACTTGCTTGTGTTTCTATTTACTGAACTTGTTTGTGTTTCTGTTTACTGAACTTGCCTGTGTTTCTATTTACTGAACTCGCCTGCGTTATTTAATTATTTCTGTATTGCCCGGATCACAAGGAAATCAGGACGATAAGAGAAAGTGAGTACTTTGATTTAATTCAGTTGTGCTCTATGTTTGAAATGTTTCGGCTTCATTGACTTGCTATAGATACTACAGTTTAATATTGGCTTTGTTGTTAATCATTAGTTTTTTGCGTCTCACTTTTTAATTTTTAATGCTGGCCTACTTACTTGCCTTTCATAATTAAATTAATTCTTTAATTATTAAATTGATTCTCGGTTATTATTTTATTTTTTCATTTGTTCGGATTGATTAAATACAAGTCAACTTAATCAAATTAATTTCGAATTTATTTAAGTAATTTTCTCTTGGTAGTGCGAAGCTTAGGCTAAAACGAGGGCCATATTTCAGCATTGGGGAAGTTCTTGCTTATGCCGTCTACAAGCCCGTGGCGCCTTATAAATAACCCACCCTACTCTCCGGCATTAGAGCTAGGGCCTATTTGCACGCTTTGAAGACGACTCGTTCTAGCTTACGCGTCTGTACTTGCAAATTCGCTTAATTTAAAATTTTTCTTGCTTGATATTATTCACCCTCGGTCTCTTCTAAGTCGAGGTGAAGGTTTGCGCCAATTAGAAGAAAAGAAAGCGTGACAGGCATACAAACTGAAGCCTCCCAGAAAGAAAAATATCACAGAAATAGTAACACCACTAGAGAGCATACCATACAGAATCTGGAAGTTTTAGTTGTTTGAGCGAAAACCGTGACAGATTACTTGTACGTCTAAACGAAGATCAAAACCAGAAACTTGCTAGACAATAAAAGAAACACAGTGAAGATAGTTCTCGTAGGGTTAACAGATCCAAATATGGAACAAAGCATCGTCAATCACTCTAGAAAGAGGTGCCTCGAGCTCATGAAAATCACAGAAAATTTCGATGTAAGGATAGAGACGCAAGGGATTAAAATTGATAAGTTAACAGAGCTACACACAGCCCTGAAAATTATAACAATCGCCACTGATGCAGAAGTGGGGAGGAACTGATAAACACGAGAGAGAAAACGGCTAAAGATGGCTGGGTTTTGCTGCATTACATTAATCGAATAAGCCTGGGAAAGCTTAGAAGAAAACAGGAGCGGTGTTTTGGTCGTATACACTACGAAACAGAAACTCGCGACCCGACAAAAACAAATCAAAATGGTAGCTCAAATAAGAGAAAAGAATAGGAAACCTACGCCGTCGTAGGAGGCAAAAAGGGAGAAATTATGATGATGTCCTAAAGAAAGTCAAATATTTGCTACCTAACACAAAATGTCACGTCGTGATAAGATACGCAAAAATAACAAAGATGGAAAATTACTCATTACCACAGACATAGAGTACAGGAGGAAGTGATTCGAGGCATATCGAAGGATATGGCTGTAAGAGTAAATGGGCCACCAAACAGCAACCTAGAAGTTTCAATACATCCTCGGAATGGATGCCACTACTACCTGAGTGGAAGTACTGGAGTTGGCGGAACTACACCTGAGCAAACTCATCAGAGACAATTATAAACTAGGAAAACTTATACCAAGCGCTGGAAACGCACCTGCCATCACCTTAGTGTTAACAAAGGAGAAAGCTGCGATTCTAACTCAAGATCTGCAAATAAGAATAGGTGTAATAAAATGCAGCCTAGACAGAAGATTTAAGGTCGACAAACACTGGTCGTATCATCAGACTATAAAGGATTGCAATGGCCCAGAAAGAAGCAAGATGAATTTCAAATATGGAATAGAGGGATATAGGCAACATAAATGCACAAACGAAGAATTTGGCCCCTATGCCAGCAAGATGGCCACAAACCAGGGACAGGAAAATGGGTTTTATTTCGCCGCACACTGCGGGTAAACCGGAGAATCTCAGACAATCAATACACCGCGTCAGAATGAAGACCTTGCAATTAGATGCCGACAGGTCACGAAGGGCGCACGATATGACTTTCCAATGCCGGATAACACCGAAGTACGAAGTAAGTCTGGAGCTTAACAGTGAGAAGAGAGTTTGTGAGAAGAGAGGCTGCATTGTATTATCTGGCAAGAACGTCAAACTGGTGAGAGCTGTTTGATTGCGGGAATGACGCCCTCGCCATTCCGAGTTTCCCACGGATCAATCCCAAATCCCATCGTCCTCCAGGCTGGAGGACACCAAAGTACAAAGTCTGGAGCTAATAACTGGGGAGTGACCCAAAAAAACCATCCTTACCTCTGTCATACTAGCGACCACCACAGGAATGAGTCTGAGGCTGATGCTTCCAGTGGAAGCGACCCTAGGTGGTAGATGCATAGGCCAACTCGGATCGTCCAGTGAAAGACCACTCCACCAGAACTGGGAAGTGCAAAGTGGTTTCTTCGAATCACGTTCCGCTTCCGTGGTGGTGGTTCAGGGTTCCACAGTAGCAATATATGGACATGATGGTGCTTCCAGGATCAAAATACTCCGGAGGCAAACTCCCTGGCCATTCGGATCTCCGGGCGCCGGGTGGCTCTGAGAGCCGTTCATTCCGCATTTCACAGACAGCAAAGATGCCGAACCAATTTAGAATACATTTCTGCAACATAAATTCGGTACACCAACGTCTACAAGCAAATAGACCACACATACTAGCCCTTACAGAAACTCAAGGATGTTCTACAAGGACAACAGTAAACAACCCCTATCCTGATTACGACTTACACACCCGATTTAGACACAAGTTCGGAATATGCCATTTAGTCCGAAGCGACTTTTCATGTCTCCGCGAGGAAACACTCGAACCCAACAAACTTGATGTCATGCGGCTTAAGTTCACCGCCAAGGAATTAACCAAGTTTATATGCTGTCTCTATCGCCCTCCGAGCGATAGAGCATACCAAAGCTTTTTTACATTACTAGCTACCACTTGTGACTCAATACAGGTTTCCAAAGAAAAGGATGAAATTTGGAGCCGGCTCTGCGATCAAATAAAACAAGACATGTGGGGTGGCGGTCCAAATCTTGAAAGAAGAAGAAATTAGAAAGGCTGGTAGGAGAATAAAGATAAGGGAAGCTCCCGGCCTTACGGGATACCACCCAAAGCCATGAAAGAGCTTATCCAGACAGCTTCTGAATACACTCTGAAAGTCCTGAATAGGCTGCTCAGCTCACAGGAGTTTCCTCGGATATGAAGGAGTGCCAAACTGATCCCCATTCACATGCGACAGCCGCTCGACGCTCCAAGTCGATGTAGACCTGTGTGTCTGATGAATACAGCAAAGATGTTAGAAATACGGCAAACGAAACTAGACTCCACGGGAGAGGTAATAAATTATACGCTTATGTGCTTTACTGGGTTATGGGGATTCTGCCCTGCCCCATTTGTGTAGGGAATCAGCACATTTCCCGCAACCTGTTCGGTTGAGCTTTGACCATAGTCGGCGTGGTAGGTCAGATCCGTTAAAACCCTGAGTTGGATCATCCAGGTGGATGTAGTGGTCTCCTGGAGCTTCTCTCCATATGGTAGATCATTTATTAATTGCATGAAAGTATTGTCCTGTTAGGTATGGATTGTCAGGTCTGCGTTAGCCATTATTTTTCTATATTCTCTGATGAGGGCTGCAGTTCGTCGGATATCTGGTGTTGTGATATTACTGAGCACTGCGAGTCAGCGCGTTGGTGTTGGCCGTATAGTCCCAGTAATCAGTCTCATCGTTTGGTTTAGTTGTAGGTATACTTTTGAATAATGCTCAAGATCAATTTTATTTAAAGGTGCCTTACTCCGTCAAGGAGAAAAGACACCTTGACTCGATTTGGGGGTTTGAGAGTTGCAACTATTCTTCCTTTTGCGACCCAACTCACCTCCGTGTTATGTGTTACTAGTATTAGTGTAATACGATCCTTTACAGTCCTGCGGCACTCTACTATATTAGCCGCTTCCGATTGGTGCGTTAACGTCAGTATTACTATAGTGGAATTTGTGTGATTGTTTTAACAAACCATTTGTATTGTCTTGCGTAGTTAAGGATAAATGTACTTATGTTTGAATCTTAAGTATTTTATTTTCCTCATGAGACTATTTTAGTATAAATTTTAATGATTAAGATTGTAGTATTTTTCAGAGTGAATAAATTAAATACTACGTGATTTGCTATTGAATCGATTTGCAAATATCCATGTTCAAAACTGCCTTGAAAATAGCAGCTTTTTATTCAAGCAACCAAAAATTATTCTTAAAACTAATTTACGAAGTTTTTTTTATATAAGTGCTACATATTCGCTGTAGACACTGGGTTTTAAGTAATAAGGAGAAAAACACGTAAATTTACATTGGCTGGTGAAAGTAAGTATCATATTCTAGCAGTAAATCCCATCGAATATCCAACTTTATTATTTTATTGTTAGTTCGGGTTT
This sequence comes from Pissodes strobi, assembly GCA_016904865.1. Lineage (NCBI taxonomy): Eukaryota > Metazoa > Arthropoda > Insecta > Coleoptera > Curculionidae > Pissodes > Pissodes strobi. Next base: position 48,398 of record JAEQML010046325.1, read on the forward strand.
TCACGACGCGACGCTCAAGTTTCATCGTTATTTCAAACTTTACACGAAATCCCCACAGACATGTTAGTACTATCGGATAATAAACTAGCAAAACTTATAATATTATTAAATTATTATGTTAATGAATCTATAGAACTTTGAGGGCATTATACTGAAATAATTTCGTGACTGTAATATAAATAATATGACTATCCTCAAAAGTTTTGACATGGTTTGCGATTTGTTCGAATGCAATATTTTTCAATTTCTGCTCAAGGGATTCAACTAACTAGTTGAATCGAATATTGGCGTCTACCTAAGATGACATACTACTCTGTATAAACTGTAAGACTTGCGATAAAAATTAAAGTTTTGTGGTTTGATTTGAATTTTAAATACATTCTACTTTCGACCACTTATGAAAATGAGATAAAATCACGTGTGCCTTATAACACACGCGTGTCAAACATTTTCCTAACGCACGTGTACAGAAGTATTTTCAACATGAATCTATTTGAATAGACGGCAGATGGGCTCAATTTGAAAGGATATTTGATTTGATACTTTGACTTGATAGATGATGATAATAAGATAAGTAAGCAATTTCCCTACAAGGGTGTGGAAAATCTTACTTCCACAAGTATTTTATGGTGGAATGTTAGTCGCACAAATGCAAAAATTTTTTACTAGTGCGGAAAATTACCTCTTCGCATTTTTCTTCATACATCATTCACCGAGTATTTCATATTGTAAACTAGAAATCTTATTCACGAAAAAAGAACACTCAGTCTAAAATTTGAACTTGATACTTGAAAGAAAAAATATTATACTTATTATATAAACATGTATTAAAAACAATCAGTAAACTTTCAACAAATTTTAGTATAAAAGATCGTGCAAATCGAGTAAAAGGCAACTTGGTCATCTGGTTAGTAGTACCTCAAGGGCAAACGCTTTCTGGTAACAAGTTCAAACCCTCCACACCAGGTCATCCAGTTCGTAGTACCTCAGGGGCAAACGCTTTCTGGTAACAGGTTCAAACCTCCCTAAAGTTACGTCAGTGAAAAAGTAAAAAGTAAACCTAAATTAAAGTGAAACTAAATTAAGCATACCAATATAAACTAAACGAATCAACTATCTTAAAAAACTATCATAAACTAAAAGTACTTTCAAGGGAACATCAAGTTGTTTCAAGGGAACCAAATAGGTCGAGTCCGGTCAGTCCTCAACGAATGGTCATGCGTTTTACGCTATTCTGGTTAATTATATTCAAACATGGGTATCAACATAAGTGCATACCTTCATGTATACTAAGCCTGGGCATCAATATACGTACATTTTGTTTCGAAGTTAGTTCATCACCATCTGAGTTAGGCAACCTGGAAGCGCAAAGAGGATCGCCGCAAGCACATATACTCTGCGACACGTAATTGGGAAGCGCCCAAAATTCCCTTTGACAATATTATTTTTCATACCTATCGGAAAATAATTATAAATTATTATGAATTTTCTCATTTGCTAATTAATCACCTTCTCTTTAAATACCTGCCTGCCATTGCCATGCCACTAAATTTTTGGTTTGTGATCTTACTGATTGCCGTCAATAAACATTAAAGGAACGATCCTTAAACTTAATTATTAAGAGAGTGTTAGGTTACCATTTTGAGCAAAAAGCTCTAAGTATGCCCGTTTCTTCAAAAATGCTTAAACTTAGGTAGACTAAATCTAGAAACGTTTGATTTTTGATGTACTAGATAAATGTGGGAAACACTGCCAAAAGTTAATGTAAACAAAGGAAAGTAGGACAGACCGTATAGGACTTTAGTCAATAAAGCACAATTGCTACAATCAGAATGCATTCAAATTAAAAGTCACTACAACCATACTACCATACAAGATATGTATTTTATAAACCATGAGGTCATTTAAGCAAAAAGTCGAAGCTAAGTCAATGTTGATGACAAGCATGTTTCCTAAACAAAATTGAGGTTTAAGCTCCTGAAATGTATTTAATACTAAAGAAGCAATTCTATTTCAGGCAAATACATGTGTGACTTCCTTCTCTCTTTCTAGGAAGACAACGCATTAAAATGATATTGTTAAAACAGATGATCGAATCACTACAACAACTAATTAATTTTAACACTGATTAAGTAGAGAAGTAATAATATACCATGTAATGTTACAACATATAATGATACTATTATTAAATGTGTCTTATTTTCAGCTTTTCGCAATATATAAACCAACCCGCATGAAAATGAGTATATACGAATTCTATACAGAACGACGAAAACAATAATTTTTATAGCAAAATGATACATAAAATGTAATTACAGAATGGTTTATGTGATTTTTTTTCTTCTTCACTGTGTATAACCTCTCAGACTTATGTAGACAATTATGTATTCGACTTAAATAACTCGATCATAAATTTGAGTCCTATATAATTTCAATGAATTGAAATTAGTGAAGTGCATTAGAGGCTTGGTTTTTCCACAAGGGCTTTTACATCTAGATTAACTAACTGCTATGAAATATTTGCTTGTTAGCTTACAAGAATGGCAATTATTAAGTCTGTAGAACTCGTGTTTGATAGTTCAAGAATAGGCGCGTATACTCTGTAAAATACTTCCTGTAAATGTTGCTAATAACTGTGTTGTATTTCCCTAAGCTCTTTATGAAGTACGTATACGAGTTAAAGTGGCTTCTGTGATATTTGCATTGGTTGGAGGGCATGCATCAAACATATACTTCCTCCAAAGAAGGAAAGTGATAATTTTTCAACAAGAACTATTTTATTAAACTTAACTGGCACGTATTTATACATATATCATTGTCTATTGCATACAAAATCAAGGTCACGAAATGGGGCATTGAAACACAAGTAGATATTTGCTTAACAACCATATACCTGGTTCACTCAGCGGTGTTCATATTTATAGGTGAGGATCGTAGGGTAGACAGTTGGGCAAAGGCGCCACTTAATTTTCTAATATTAATATGATTTTTAAACATCGAAATTAAGGTTATCAAATTTAGGCCATACTCTATCCAAGAATTTTGAGAAACCTGAAAAGAAGTTGCATAAACTCAACTTGACATTACCTTGAGCAAACCAAAAATGTCAAAGATCATAATTAAACTATTTATTTAAATTTTAAGTATATTCGCAGATAAAACGAGTACATTTCAAAATGAATTAGGTCTCAAACCTAATTGACATTATGGTATTGTACTTAAAATAATAATATCAGTGGGCAAATAACAGTTAAAAAATATTATTAGATCAAATTAAAGTAACATGTAAAGAAAATATAAAGTCAATGAAGACATACAGCAGAAATCGAAGTGAGCTCAATTCGGTAACCTGGTTATGGACAAACACCTAAAGTTATAGTTCTGTAAAACAATTTACTAACATAAGGCCTACAGGAAATTACAGTAGGTGCGTAGCATTTAAGTAATTGTACTTGCTACGTTGTACTTGCTAACCAAGACAATATTGACTAATGATAATGAAGAAATTGGGTATTAGTTAATCAAATAACGGTAAAAAACGATCATAGATACGACAAAAGAGAATAAACAATAAAAAGGCTTTTACAGGTAGTTTCGATCAAGATAAGGTAAGTATTTGTATGGCCTACTTTATTGTCATTTTCATATGAAGGCCATACAGAAGAAGCTGGAATACACTCATACGGCTACTTAGCTAGCCTCTGGCCACAATTAGTGCTTTACTGCGCCATGTGAAGCTGCACGCCACGCCATGTGGATCAACATCAGTACGACAAAAGGGGCCTCAAACTGGCAGGAATCAACCTTGAGAAATTCTCTAGGTTAGAGACAGATCAGGTGAAGGCGCGACTGGAGTATAATTATAAATAATTTTAACTATCTAATATAGAAACACAAATATATCATACCTTCCGTAATGGTAATCTCACTTTGGTCCTTCGAAACGAGGTATCGTTCCGATTTTTTGTATTATGAATTTAGCACTGTTAATCGAGCTTTTAGATAGCTTTATTAATTTTATTAATTGTTTTGTTTTTCGGGCGATTGATATAATCGTTCGAATTACTTCAATATAAATTTAGCATTGTTGGCTGAGCTTTAAGGTAGTTTTAATTAATTTTATTAATTCATTCATTTCCCGGCCGATTGATTTAGTTATTGTGGTTTTCGTTATTAACTGATAATATTATTAGTACTGCATTCAATATTGGTGCGGCTACTAACTGATGCATTTGGATTTATGTATCTTGTATTAATCTTAAGTAAACCAAAGTAATAACTTCGGATAGTAGTGCTTAGAGTTTTTAGGTATAAGGCATATAGTATCGAGTTTACCAACAGAATTGGTCTCGGTACAATTTTATTTAATTATAAGATTGACCGATGCCAAAAAGACATTAAGGTAAAAAATTTTATTATTTCATTCTTACACTTATCCTAAACTACCCGTAGGGGGTTAGATCTCTTTGGGTCCGAGTGAGTCTCGGAATTTTAATATCGATATCGGTTTTAATATCGATATCGATATATTGACACATCACTAATGTGACAATATCGATACACTGTCTGGCTCAAGTGTGCTCAAGTATCTAAATGTTCCAATAATGTAAATGATAATTGTGTAAGCACCAATAAATGTATGTGTCTCTGTAATAATATCCAGTTGTGTTCATAATATTATACTGAAATATTCAAGATTCGTTAAATTAAGGATTAAAATGTTATGTCCTTTTAACGACAGAAAATTGCAATATACTTGCGAAACTGCTTATATTAATAATAAATGTAGTTTCGCAAGTATATTGCATATTATCCGGGATACATGTTGAGCTTAATTCTTAACCTCCTCCATACCTTGTTAAAACTCATTAATAGGTTCGTACTCTGCATCTGAAACATTTAGAGCACGTGCTTTTGACGACAAAATTACCATTCACACAACTAATAATTTGTGCCAGTTAACTTTGTGCCAACAGAATACGTGATTTCGACATATCTAGTAAAGGATATTAAAGACTTAAAGAGTGTAAAACTCTAATCATAGCGCATTATGGCCTAGTTTCTTCTACTTATTGCAAAATCCTAATTTTTATGAGATAAAACAATTTGTCCATGTATTTAATTAAACTTTTGAAATTATAGATGAAATCAAATGAATAGTAGTGGCCCAATTGTGTATTATGCTATAGAAAAACTCATATATGGGGATAAACGTGTAGCGCATTACTAGTTGTTCGGCAACTGTATACTACTTTTCATAACCATAAGAATTTTTTTTTAATAAATGATGTTCATTTTGAGACTCATTTTTTTCGGTTATTCTCAGGGCTGAGTTGTTATTATATTAGCGTTATTTTTTTGTGGGCGACAGAGTTCCTAGAGACAATGCGAACTGAATATGAATACTTAAATATAAATACATATAAAGACCATATATTTGATATATCAGAAATCGCAATGTCTCGCAGTTCTCTATCCTGCGATAAATTAAAGAGATAAGTGTTTAAACAAGTAATATATTAACTGTTTAATGCCGTCGAATGAGTTTGTTGTTCCTTGCCGAAAATGAAAGATTCTCGAAGTCTCCAATACGCATATATTTTCTCTTCTTATACTGAAGCCAAATATACAGTTGTTTATCCTTACCTGAGACTCAAACATAAACTAGGTTAGAAGGAATTAATTTTGCTAAATAGTAAATACTTTAGACAAGACTTTCAAAGGCAAAAATATAAAGCTTATCGTCGTCGCCGTGCAATTCAAAACCTAAAAAAAAGGGAGACGACGCGCAAAACACCTTCTTACTTAAAGATTCAAGACCGACTGCCACATTCTTTGTGCCGACTGCCGGCCTGCAGCCGAGCCGCTACGTATGAGATTAAGATGACATTAGATTAGGCAAAGATGGTCTAGAGTGTTCTTGTTGAACGGGCCGGCAATTCGCTGCTTTAGCTACTTCCCAGCGCCTTCACCAAGTTACCTTTGTAAGTATTTCATTAAGATTGAACATTAACTATATAATTAAATGAGGATACAAATATGATGTATGGAGTTTATCTGATGAATAAATTGACTTAGTAATGAAAATTAAAAGTAATGTGAAAGATCAAAAAAAATGAAACGTTACAATTGGTCTTTACAATATGTTTATCTTCTGATTGGCTAATACTTGGCTTCGTCCAATTATTCTGTAACCATGCGATCGTATTGGGACCTCCATTGGAACCGTTTCTGCATGATCCCAAGTTAGTATCTGTTGGGTTTATCGAGGACTTACTTGGTTCACGAAGTAGTGGTTCCCTCAGAGTGGCTCAGTACAGCAAGTGGACGAACACCTGCTGCTTGACAAGAAAGGTGTTTTCTTCAACCAATCGTGCAGGTTTATAACACGAAATAAGAAATAAACTAGTCTTAGACCAATATATATTGCTAACTAAATAATATTCAAGGAAATATCATGTGAACATCAGTGACAATGTTAAACATATGATGAAGCAATCTACAAATTGAAAATTCACTGGTAAAAGCAGACATAATCAGAAACTTAAATTACAATGTTAAGTTGAGCAGACAATGAGCAAAAATTATAAATAATTACTGTTATTCAAGATATCCTTTTCTTTACTTTAAAATATAAAATTAAAAAGAAAATTATGATTGAAATCTAAAATTCAAAAGAAAATATTGATTGAAATATAAAATTAAAAAGAAAATAATGATTGAAATATTGTAACAGTTCGATTTTGCCAATTTTAAAATTTCATTTATATGCCGCATTTAGGGAAAAATTATGCTGTATTTTGCACTCGTCGGTTTATTAATTCTGAATTTAATAATTCGCTTGAAATTGCCTCTTTTCTCAATGTAAAATTACCTATATTTTAAGCATAGATTAGCTATATATTCGTATTAGCTTTTAGAATCCATTGTGATTATCTATTTTAGTTGATAAGCGATGTATGTACCTTATTATTAAGTTAACTTGGCTTGATTTGCATTATATTATGCCAGCGAATCGATTTATATTTTTAAAGAATTCAGTTAGCCTGCAAATACGTTGCATTTGACTTATTGAACCATAATTTAATTTCAGTTTGAATATTCTATTACCTTTTGAGAACCCTAGGTTGATGTTCCGGAGATCGTTTTTGGACCTCTGCTTTAAATATATTTCTCGTTCGGTACAGCGGACCAGTTTTTTGTAAGGTTTTTGCGAAATAATAGGAATGGGCTACGTATCGCGCGTTTTTCATTCTCGATTTAGATTTTTGAAGGTTTATTATTTCTGTTAGAGCATTTCCTAGCCTTTCTGGAAGAATGTAATTTTAGCTCACTATTCGTGGCTTCCGCCGTCATTTATCATGATAATAAGCGAGAATTAAGGCGTTTATTTTCTTAGAATTATTCCTTGTATCGAATCACTCGTGAAATTTTCAGCCCATTACTACTTGTTTCGCAGTATTTAATTTAAGGCAAATTGACGGACGACGGAACGAGGTCTTTTTCTAGTTTTGTTCGCCTGGGGAACGTTTGCCAGTATAGCGAGAAACTGCACGTTTTAAGTATTGTGGTATAATACAACCCTTTGATAGGGGATTTGCTGTGCGTTTCTGTTTGTGTTTTGACACGACCGATTATTCGGGCTGTACTAGGTAAGCATTTTCTCTGGATTCCTTTTTCTGTGGCCTATGAAGCACTTGACCGCCATTTTGCTAAATTTTTTTTATTTCCATTATTTATAGCGGCTTCCACGTTCGTCCCATAAGACCGAGACCGTCGAATCTCCTCTAATACACCCTCAAGTCCGAATCTGAGGTAAATATCGCTACCATTTTTGCCTAAATTAATGAAATTGACTGCTTATCTACCTTTTGTTTTTTTGTGCACATAACGCCATTTGCTTTTCCCATGTGTTATCTTATCTACTCCATTTTACCTGATCCGAATTTTTATTTTAATGCAACTTGAATTTTGATCATATGGGGAAGTTATATATTCTTTTAGGGGTGATTCATATCTATCTTTTTATATTCAAGTTGCCGGAACCTTAATATCTCTTTTATTTGCTTTATTGCACTGTAAGTCCATGGGGTTTTTTGTCTGGGAAAATTTGTTTTATAAAGAAGATGTATTTATGCAAAGAGGGATAGGGGGTCTATGATTTTTTATTAAAGTAAGGGGGCTTCATTTAATGCGTACTGGATTATTTCAGGGTCCTTCTGCTGGGCCAGTAGTTTACCTGGTGAACCAATTTCTTCTGCGGGGTCAGAACTTCTTCTGCTGGGTCAGAACTTCTTCTGCTGGGCCAGAACTTTAGTTAAAGAACTGCTGTGGTTCCCGCACTAGAGGCCATCGACAGAGTTCGACGACGGGATTTGGGTATATGTTTTATGTTTCATTGTGTCTTATGTTTAATCTTCGCTTATTGATATAAATCACACATTGAATTGAGGTAGCTCATTGATTTTAATTAATTTAATTTACATTTATTCACTGGTTTATCGGACCAGTTAATCAAATTGCTTTGATTTGTTTTCTCATTTTATTAATTAGTCGGCAGATATAACTGCTCTGAATTTTATCTTTTTATCATATGAATCAAGCTAACCATATTTTTAATCTGATTTGGTGCTTTTATTAACTTCTCAAGTTTTTTTGTTCATCATTGTGTCCGCTCATTGCGGCATATTATCACCATCAGTGCAGCTATTAGCGCACGCATACCTAGTTGTAAGAAGCTTAGTCTGCGCCAAGTGATCACTTTGATAAGTAGTTTAGTGCATTTAGTGATAAGGCATATAGAACTGAGGTTTTCCAACTGAATTGGTCTCTTTACGTACAATCTTCATATTGTACTCAGTTTATTTTATTAATTACTTTAAGTCATTTAACATTCTTTTGTCTACTCAACCACCTTTTTTTAATATAACCATTTTCTCCAGATAGATTGTTGCTGTGTTTGCAAAAAAAAAGAATTTAGTAGCAAATATAGTGTCCATTAAATTTTTAGATTGTGTTTTTTTTTGATAGGTTAAGTTAGTTGATTATAGTGCCATAATTATTCTCTTTTATTTTTTTTGATAGTTTGAAATTAAGAACCGGTTAATTTTATGAGCGAATCTAGCCACTCGGTACAACACCTGCCGAGCTTTTTCCGTTTAGCTGGCTAGAACGGGTGGCGCTCAAACGACCCCACGACAGGGGCCGGGCTTTGTAACGCGACTCTCCGGGGCTAGGTTCAATTTTTTTTAATTAATTGGAAACAAATTTTGGGGTTCAATCTTAAAAAAAAACGTGTTGCAATATAAAATTCAAAAGAAAATAATGGAATAACGTTCCAATTCCAGTGACTCTCGGTAAATTTAAATAAAAGGTAACTTTAAATTTGTTAATAAATAGAGAAATAGAGGTACAATCTCTAACAATGAGTCTTATGACTCAAGATAAGTAATTACCATTACTTTTATTTAGGCCCTTGGCACATAAACGAAAATTGAGCGCAATTGCGCCTCAAATTAATTAAAGATAAAGATAATATAATCACTACCTTGCATTCGAGATAGAAATTTAGATAAAAGATAAAACCAGATAAATTTACATATGCAAGATTAACCTCTCATAAATGCAAAATAATGTCGGTACATCAGGATTGAGACTAGACAGGGTGAATGCTAATAGATATATTATGCTTGATGTAACAAATAAATCGAAAATTTAGTTAAATGGATCTGAAAAAAAGAAAGATGAAAACCAGCAATACTATGAGGGAAAATTCGGAGAAATTCTACTGAAAATTCAATTTACTACCTTTGCAGGAATATATAGAATTTACTCCGAGAATTAACCCAAATAATACTGTTCAATTTGAATGAAAATACGTAAGATAATGTCCGTGACCACTGAACGATAAAATAATTACGATCTCCCTAAATTTGGACTAAGCCTCTTTCAAATTACATGAATTTGATTAATGTGAGACGCAAATATTCACCAATAAATCGGTAATATTACCCAAAAGGTCACGACAATAATTAAAAAATATTGAAGGTGTAAGCTAATTAAAAGTGGAATATAAAAATGCTAAATTCTTGCTTTAGTCAAATAAGACTAAGCGAATCATAAACAAATATTAATTATGTATTTAAAAATGAAAGAATTAGTTAAATATATTGCAAGATAAATTAAATATTTCAAGCTTAAAAAATCAGCACTCACCCGTCAACGCCTCAACACAAGATAAACCTCCCGCATTCAAAATTCAAGACGTTGGACAAAATTATGCTTGCCGATGTTTTATTGGCTAATTTATAACATGTGATCAACACTATAAACCACGTAGCGCAAAGTCATAAAAATACTCCATATTAAATATAGTAATCTATAGTAAAATAAATTCACGAATTGTAGGTACTAAATTGAGTACTAGCGCTCCTAAAATCGCTAACCACACGAAATAAACCCATTCGTGAATAGATGTCACTGGCGACTTAAATATTAAATATCGAGAATAATTTGCAAGTGAATATAAAAACTTTAGTGTAGCGAAATAAGCATTTATTCTGTTACAAACGTCTATTTCAAATTAAATATATAGGGTGTCAGTAAATTCCTGATATAAAAATAATGCGATTAGTACATAATTAATATATTATGTTTCTTAATCTCTGGCAGCAGATACACAACCATCATTAGACAATATACATGCAAAATTTTGGCTACGTTTGGGTGAGGGTGTTTGTCTACTTGCGTTCAATCCTTTCTTATTCTTCGAAGATTATTTTTACTAAGGCCTGCTGTTGCACATACTGAAACTATACTTATATGAAAACAATTGCAAAAATGTATTTAATAATAGTCGATTCAAAATTTTCTTATGAAAATTTAATGAAAAATATAATGGATTTTTTTTATTATTGTTGGTTTTCCCCTATATTTCAGCCCCCACCTACAGCCTTTATTTTTCGAGCTAGACAACAAAAAGGTGTGTGCTTAAAATCGCACAACAGAAGTGAAAGCTTCAGCAGAGCAATATTAAAACTATATAAAATTAAAAACAGTTCACACTCGGTAGCAGTGAAACCTTCATATAGTTAAACCAAGAGGTCACCCACCCATGTCCTAACCACGCCCGACGTTGCTTAACTTCAGTGATCGGACGAAAACTCTTTATTACAGTTCTAAACTGTCGGGGTCTGTTATCAGATAAAATAAATAAACATGGTAAAATTGACAAAAAATTTCAACTTTTTTAGCATCATTGGGTGTGGTTTGGAACTGTCAAATTCGATGGATTTAAAAAATCGCCAAAAATGGGACTATTTAATAAAATTTCGATTTATCTTATGTATTTTTACTGAGATTTTACGTCCACATGCTGAAGTTAACAAAATCTCTCGATATTTGGAATCTTCAATATTTTCGAATGTTTCGAAGAATCCCCACAACGAATAATACTTAAATTATCAAAATTATATTTTAAAAATAGAGTCATTACCCACACAGGATACGCCAAACATATTTCTCTAATATATAATTATTTTATCTGATGATGTTAAACTGAAGACGAAGATAAATAGAACCTATTTGAACAATTTTCTGATTTCTAAGTATATATATAATGCATAATTTTCTTGCGAATATTTCTCTGAGCGATTCTTAAATAACGTAGAAGTTCATCTATTCTTAATTTGGGTTGCTAAAACTGCTAACATTTTCATAGTTTGCTTAAATGCGATATTATTGCTAAGCAATTTTGAACAATTTGTTTAAGGAGTAATATTCTCTTCTTCCCTGGCCAGCTAAATTCCTACAACCTATAGATCTAAAGCCAATAGATTTTTGTAAAGATATCTAAATCAAAAAGCTTAGATCACCGACCCTATCTCTATGACTGTTATGGTGGAGATAAGTACTAAATAAATTGTTTTTTATTACGCATGCATCATAATGAACGATTATAGCACGCTGCAGCGTGCTTAAAATGATGTTTATGACGCGCCTACTTTTTTTAAGGTTGCTATAGAAACATTTGATCATGTCAAATGTGACAGATTAATATATTCGTCAATATATTCCTTAAGTTTAATATTTAAAACATTTTTGAGATTATGATGCATTCGTAATAAAAAATAGCGTATGATATA